>CM074104.1:1760000-2027500 GCA_037178635.1 Bombus dahlbomii | reverse complement strand
GTTCCTCTCGGCCGTTTCAATTTTTCTTCTCCACTCGTCATCGTTCGTACGTACGGAGTGTGTACGCACGGAGACGGCTGCGCGTACACCCGTGTCTCTTAACCATCCAACACGGACGAACTTTCTTTCACTTTTGTCGTTTCCTTTCTTCTCTTTTTCCTTTTCTCTTATTCCCGTCTTTCGCTCAGGCACAACGTCACGGCGATCGTATTCGACAGAATTGCCATCTCAACGAGTTTCAATTTATTGCTCCGGTTACCGTTCGACGAACTCGTCTGTCGTTTAAGCGAAAAAATGTAATTCGGTGTAATTGCGTTTGCGTATTGTGCGTTTCATCGTCTCGCTCCTCACCGGAAATTAATCGCCTTAAAGTCTACACCGCGTGTTAGCGGCCTTCCCCTCTCCGTTGACCGTCGTTTCGTCGATGTTCGATCGTTATTACGGCCGGGTCATACGCTTCCCTTTTCGCATACTCCGCTATACATATCATTTCATTTTTTCTTTTTCTTTTCGACTGTTTCGTTCAACCGCAAAAATTGCACGGAAAGCAGTCGCGGATAGCCAGACTCTCGCTAGTTATTTTTCGCTCTCGGCACACGCATACGTCGCATCGCTACTAGTATTTTTCTTTGTCCCTCGCTAGTTCCCATACATACGCGAACAGGTGTATATATGTTTACATGTGTGCGCATACATGGACGTTCGCATGTGCGTTTACACACCCACACAACGTACATACATATGTATACACGTAAACTTTACATATATACATATACATGTAAATACATATATTTACATATAGTCGAGCAATCGTGTTTTTTAAGACCGTTTCATCTACATGGTTTTAGTTTCTCTGTTCTTTCTCTCTCTCACTCTCACTCGCTCGCTCACTCTCTCTCTCTCTCTCCCATTGGCAATTCTTTCGCGTAATACCTATTTATATATTTATAATATTTATATGTCTTTTTTCCCGCGCATTGGCCATACCTTTGTTAATCTTGGCTCGCACTCGTTCCCTTCCACTCACACTTTCACTCGTTTCTTCGTCCCTCTTCTCATTCGCGCGGTCTCTCGCACTCTGTCTCTCCTTGTAACACTCGTACACAGGCTCTCCCTCTCACTCTCTCTCACTCTCTCTCACTCTCTCTCACTCTCTCTCTCTCTCTCTCTCTCTCTCTCTCTCTCTCTATTTCGCTACTCTCTTCGTTCATCTTATAAATGTACGTTAGTAACAATTATGTATTGGACAATGTTTAACAACGTAATGAATGCACACGCGGAACACAGTGTCCGTTCTCGTAATCTCCGCGCATGCATTTCTTATTTCCGTGTACGCTGCACGTATGTATATGCGTGTAACTCTATTACGCGTGTAAGTACGTGTACAAGACATGTTTTCCTTGTGCGCGATCTCCTGCAATTTCACGACACAACGATGACGACGATTCTTCTCTTCGCTCCGTGCTTGTCTCGCTCTTGCTTTCTTTCTCCGCATAGTGGCTCTCGTGGCTTCGTTCGATCACTCTCGCGTCTTCGAGATCCCACGCTTCCAACGCGCGTTCACATGTTCACATTTCAGCGTGAAATCGCCCGTTAGACGAACGACCGTTCGTCGTCTTTTCAAATATACTTTGTCGATTTCACCTGTTCTAAACGATCCACACGCACGAACGAAACGCGTCCCATCTGAAATTCTGTCATGGTGTTTCGCGGTACGTGCAAGCGAGTTTCGTGATTCGAAGAAGATGGTAACGCTAGCGTGCGAATAATCTTTTTCTCGTGTCTCCATCTACCGCTAAAAGTCCAAGAACAATGAAAAAAGTAATTATTCGTCGGGTAGGTGTCGTTTGATTCTCCTTTGAACGAACAATCGATCTCGTAGACTTTTCCTCTACACACGTGCTATCTCGTAACGTGTAAATATCCTGTGTGTGACGTTCAACGTTTTCGGAAAAAAAAAAAAGAAAAAAAAAAAAGAAAAATTCGAAGCCACGTACACTGTGCAGGAAAGAACGTGAAAAACACAATTTTTTTTTTCCTTTATACCACTATTTTCATAATATCTCTTTAGAATATTCCTCTATAAAAAATTCATCAGTTTTCTACGTTTTATTTTTTTTTTTCCTTTTTCTAGTCAACGTATGTTCTCTAGCCTCTCTTGCATTTTTTTTTTTTTTTTCTTATTTTCTACTTTTCGTTTACTCTATAGTTTTACTCCTCTCCTCGTCTCGCACCTCTTCACTCTCTTCCTCTCTGCCCCTCACGATCGTACGCATACACACTCGCGCCCTTCCTCTCTCTTTCTTTTCTCTCTTTTAATTTATATCGTTACACGTCTATATTAATGTAATACTTATTTATCGTAATGTCTAAACGAACACATATTTATACCTCGATAACGTCGTGTCTATTTATCATCCGTGTGCTAACTGTTGCCGGTTCTACCGTCGTTTAATTCTCTTCTCGTATCGATTCGGCAGTCGAGTTGCTCGAATCTTGATTCGTGCGTTTCGTACATGCTCTCCAATTTTCTGTCTCACGACCGAAGTACTATCTAGCTACGTCTTTTTTTTCTTTTTGTGTTTTTTTTAAATGTCTCGTTAATCGTTAGCGGCTTCTACGAGAACGCGTACTTGCATCTTCTCGCCTCTAGCGTTCCCGAGACTTTCACCGTTTTCACGCTCTCTCGTATTCGCTATCTTTCTCGCGTCTCCGCGTGTATTCGTTACAACCCTTTCGCGCGCTGTTCTCGCTTCGTTATACTACGGCGCGTTCTTCCCCTCTACGCTCGCTCTTTCCTGCGCGTTTTATCTCCTCACGAAATAACGAATTATCTTTGTGTACGTGCTGGTTCCGTGTGTTCAATGTATATGTGCGTGCTCTCTTCGTTAAATTCGAATGCATACGACGCGCATCGAACGTGTAACAATAACTGTAATCGTAATCGTTCTATCGTTAACGTTAACGTTACTCCATTGTATTATCCCCACGTTTTGTCGTTATCTCGTTATTTAATCGTTATAATTTACTTTATTATCCGTAAACTATTATTTATTCATTGTCCTTTGTCACCATTTTGCCGTCATGGTTTGTGTGTATCATCGTTTTCATCGTCGTCGTCGTCGTCGTCGTCGTCGTCGGCGTCATAGTCGTCGTCGGCGTCATAGTCGTCGTTGCAATTACCGTCGCAGTTCGCCGTCTCCGTCATAGTCGTCGATATCCTCGTTAATATTTTAATTAATTAATTATTGTTGTGTATTGTTGTTCTTGTTGTTTTTATTATTATTATTACTATTATTATTATTATTACTATTATTACTATTATTATTATTATTATTAATATTATTAATATTATATTATTATTATTATTATTATTATTAGCGACAGACGTTACGATTTCATCGTTTTGTTTCACGTCCTTTAGTCCTCACGTGCGAACTTTAGACGTCGACGTGTTTCTTGGCTCTTCGATACCCGGATTCTCCCCGTTTCTCCTCTCCCCCTATTCTTCCATGTGTACAAATTTTGGAAAATTCCGTCGCACCAGTTTTCCTCCCGATCCTTTTCACGCTCTGCTCCATGTATTTTTCATCTCCGTACGTACGTACCTCGAACGTTACGCGTTTTCTTCTCTCCGCTTTCTAACGCTCGTCCGCCATCCTTGCTTGTACGCTCTTTCTCGGATTCCAGTCGTTCCGCGATTCGTGCTTCGCTCGAAGACGTCGGATCTCTCTCGAGAGACGAAAATCGAGAAAGGTACGGCCCAAATAGGTGCTTCCCGACAGAGCTTTGGATATACCGATAGAAAAAACCTGTGTTTCACGCTTTTGCGTAAACGAACTGCTCTATGGTGGGTCCTTTTTCCTCGACAATAATTTCAAATGTCGCCTTCCAGCCGAAGAAGATCGAGTCCACCGTTCGGAAACTTCTAGAGCCTCTCTGCTTCGTCTTCTCCTCTTTCTCCTCCCTTCCCTTCTTACTCTTCTTCTTCTTCTTCTTCTTCTTCTTCTTCTCTCTTTCCTTTTTCGATTGACCGCTTCGTCTCGATCGCGCCGCAAACCACGAAAACGATCCTTTCTAACGAGCGATATCGCCGTTTCGACAAATCCGCCGTAATGCGTTTCTCGTGATCGCCAACATCGGTGCAACCACCACCACCGCCGCCGCCGCCAGCACCATCGTCGCCATAGGCACTTTACCGTGAACGAATCGACGAGGAAACACTGGCTCCAACGCACGTACAACGAATCACGATACGTCTTTCGTAAATGGAAAAAGCATTTGTTTTTCACGACGGTAGTAGTGGTGGTGATGGTGGTGGTGGTGGTGGTGGTGGTGGTGGTGGTGGTGGTGATGGTGGTGAAGGTAGTGGTGGTGGTGAGGTGGATGGTGACGACGGTGATTAGAAAGGTGACGATGATGATAGTGGCGGTGGCGGTGGCGATGGCGGTGGCGGTTGCAACGATACGAGTTAGCATAGCACCGTTAGTCGAAGAATGACGCGTGTCGACGAATCGACCGAAACGATTTTTTCCACGCGGTCGTCGAGATCGAAATTTCCATCGGATACGACCGCTAGCCGATGATACTCCTCGCCATCTCCACCACCACCAGTACCAGCATCGACACCACCAGCTTCGGCATTCGCGTTCGATCATCAGCCACTTTTCCAGCAATCGGTTGGCACCGTCACGCGCGCCAACGTAGTCGCCGCGAAAGTAACGGCGCAACCACACAACGATATCTATCAGGCCGCTCCTCGTTTTCCTCGACTTTGATACGCTGTCGCAAAAATTAGCACGGTGATCGCGACCGACGTTACCCTCGTTGCGATGCAGCGGCACGATCGGCCACAGAAGGATCTTGACGATCCAGAGGATGGGAATCGTTCGAACGGTGCCGAGGACGCTGGTTAAAACGGAGCATAGCCAGAAGAGTTGCGGAAGGATCGAGGTTGCCGATCGATCGGACGAGGAAACGCTGGCGATCGAGTCGACACCATCGCCGGTTCCGCACACCAACGTTCCCTGTTGCCGCCCCGTACTCGAAATCGACGCAGCTGCGGAGTAAGTGGACGAGTCGTGTCTCTGTTCGCGCTCCAGGCTGCTGTCCGTGAATCCCGATTCTTCGTATCCTCCACCTGGTCGAAACAAAAAAAACGCAGAACCTTTGTCTTACGTCGGATCCAACGTACGATACGCGACATATTTTCGCGTTTAAACGCGCTTTCTGTCCAAGCGATCACCGCTTCTAAGGAAACTCTACGCATCCGGTCTTCTCAGTTCTCTCGAGCACCGAAGCCATCGACGGCGTATGGACAAGAGACTTGGACCAATAAACAAACACGTAGACGACGATGGCTTCGGTAACACTGTTAGCGCGTTCATCCGCACCAGCTCCAATTGCATTACCATTTGTATTAAAGTATATTTTCTATCTTACGATTATTTATCCACGCGTTCCTTTGTTCATACATCTAATATCCTCGAGAGAAACGAACGTACGAAGGAGAGCGACGAGGCTCGAGCCATTCGATGGTCCGACGATGTCGCTATTCGTAGCGTGGGGCATCGCGATCGAACTATCGCCGTTCTTCTTTCTTTCAATAATCGGAGAATCGGACCGTCGTAAAGAAATCAGCGTAAAGGGAAGACGAAAGAAATGTACGTACCTGTGGAAGCCGGTTGAATGGGATTGATCTCGCAACGGGGTGCCGTTGGAGGATCGTGGTTGTTGCCGCGTCTCCGTGGTTCCTTGTTCGTGCAATTCGCGCAAATACCCGATCCCGGCAACTCCTCGGAACACGCATGAAAACAGCACTCGTTCTCTTCGCTGCTGTGCAATGCCCTCGCGGCTTGCTCTCCGGTCTCGGGGATATTCGGATCTGAAATCATTTCCGTTTGCGTAAGTGCCACGCGTCTCCAACGTTCCTTCTTAACCTTGCCACGCGTTTCGTCGCGCGATCGTCCGCCGTTCGAAATCGGCCATTTGAATCGGACGACTTTGAAGAGGATTAACAGGGTGCCAAAAATGCTATTACCCTTGTACGATGCAGTGCGTGGTTTCGATAGAGGGACGAGGGACGACAAGCGGTAAGAAGACGATGATAAAATACAGGCAGATCGTCGTCTACCACCAAAGAGTTACCTCTGCAAAGAAAAGTGGGTTCGCCGGCGTATTGCGTGGGATACGCGGGAGCACGATCACCCGGAAGTAAATAGGGACAACGTTGCTCCACGGATTGGCAAAAGGATCGACAGGGCCTAAGTCTGCTTCCGGCCCAGTTGTTGGAGCTATTCAAGTCCTGCGGTTCCCCATGAGCAAAGTAAGGCACCAGGGAGCTGCACACCCATTTCCTATACGCTTCCTGCAATCACAAACGATCCGTTTAGTCTGCGTTAGAACGCAGTCGGACTCGCTGCAAAGAGAAAACACGTTTTTCCACGATGCGCAACCAAAAAATATGTTATCGCTCTCTTCTCGTTTCTCTCTTCTCGCTCCGTTTTCGGAGTTCTATTTGCGACGATCGGAGGTCAGAGCAGGCAATAAGACGGGTCAGTGGCTGACCTACTTTAAATATTACACTTTCTGCGCATCCTCTAAGAGCGCGTTATAATTACGCTCTGGTTGCAGGAAAACCCTTTTATTCGCCACGGCGCGACTTATCCCCGGCTCTCTGTCCCTTATTCGTCGTTATCCTGCTACTCGTCTCGTCGCTTCGCTTTATCAAGTATTTCGTGTTTCACAGCCGAAAGAATCGCTGTGAAACTGGTTACGCGTTTCATCTTCTTCCGTAACCTTGGCTGGTGTTTTGCCCGGCAAGTCCAACAACCGTACACGACCGCTGCCATGCGAAAACCAGCGACCCGAAACAAATCTACGAAAAGCAACCATCCCGGCCTAACCGTCTCTCTGCCCTGGTTTCTACCGAATCTCCGAATAATCGAGATGCCCTCGGAGATTCGCTCGCCTCTCGCCAAAAATCCGTTCCTTCATAAAATCGTCGCGATAAAGTCGCTTTTCCCTCTCTCTCTCGCAATCTCTCTAGTCGCAAAGGAACGCAACTCGAAGATACGAAGAATTTCACCGTGGCGAAAGCGTACGTTCACACGCGTACACGCGTCAACGCGATTTAACGATCGTTGCATCGTTCTTCATTCGCAACTGTTCGCGCGACCGTAGATACAACGGTGCGTTGGAATTGCATCGTACGAGGCGGCAGTCGCGTCTCGCGGTTTTTCGCTCGCGTCGAGACTCGCGTGACTCGGCTGCCGAATCAAGTTCGCAATACGAAATAATACAAACTATCGGGCTTCGTCAATACCCGATAAAACGACAAAACCCGCAATCGCTTAGTTGCCGATCCGATAACATCGAAACTTGTCGGAGTTGCACTTTGTTAAAGACAAATGCCACCTTTTCCTTTTCCTTTTCCTTTTCCTTTTCCTTTTCCTTTTCCTTTTCCTTTTCCTTTTCCTTTTCCTATCGAAAACGAACTAGTCGTCGATAATCGCGTCCGAAGGGAACGATGTTCCCAGGAATCGCAAAGAATCGACTAAGAAACGTGGCGGACGTAATCCGCGAAAACCCTCGACGAGCTACCTTCTTCTGTCCTGAACGACGGTCTGAGCGAAGACTGTTCGCAAAGCAACGCGTATCGACGCGTATTTTCATCCGATCGGAAAATAGACAAATAGACAAATAGACAAATAGACAAATAGAAATTAGAATCGGCGTCGAAGCTGTGGCCGAGGACTGCGAGGCCTGCGCCAAGCTTCTTCGATACGACGAATGCCAAGAACGACGACAGTTCGCCGCACGATTAACGAGAAAGCAAAGGGCAAAGATTGCTCGGCAAGAAACGCGAAAGGAATAGCCGAGAACACTGGGACGGTGGGATCGGCGGATAGGTAGCTACACCTGAAGTACGCACTCCAAGTTGGTTGACCCAATTCTCTCCAGCCTCTGTCGAGTATCCGCGTTCGAGCTAGGCAGATGCGGTACCCTCCCCTCCGGGCTACGTCCTTTTCCTTTCGTCCCTCTGCCAACCACGGCTCGTGCTGCTCGTCTTCCACTCGTTCCACCCGCAATCCCGTCCCTCTGTCGCCCATCTCGATCCCGTCTCGTCCACCCTGTCCCTTCGCGCCCGCTTCGTGTCTCGTCGCTCGCCGATCGGTCTTCTCCCACCTTGTGCTCTCCTCGTTCATGCCCCTCGATCGGCCGTCCCTACCCTTCTCTCGTTTGCAATTAGATCTCGCTATAACGAAGCGCAGCTTTCAAACAATACGTCGTTTTTTCGATTTCCTTCCGCGGAATTCTTTCACGCCGATGCGTTCGGCGGTTACGTGTCGCGACGACGCGAGTCGCAACCCGCGCGGGTACGTACCGCCTCCGTTTCTATCCGATCTTCCCATTTTCCGTCTTTTTCCCCGCGACTAAATTTCTCTCCTTCTCTTTGTCCCCTTCTTTTTTCTTTTTTTTTTCTTTTTTTTTTTTTCGATTTCTCCTTTTTCGTCGGATCGACCGGATGGTTCTCTTAAACCCGAATAACGAACGACACAGCAACGACGTACAACTGGTCGGACCGGAAAGAGAAAGAGGAGCAAAGAAATGGGAAATCGGATACAGCCGGTGGAAATGGTGCGTTTTGTTCGCACGACCATATACGTTTCATCGGTCGCGATGGACCGCCGCGTACTTCGTTTCTTTTCAACCGCGCTAACGTACATCGACGCCGAACCCGCTTTCTTCTCGCTCTACTTTCCTTTCTCTTCGATACGAACGCGACAGATAGCGCGCAGCCAGAGGTCTACGTGTGTATATCGTACGCGTATCCGTGTGGTCGTAGTATCCGACGCGCGGCTGTGCACGCGTGTATGCACGTACGGCGCATACAACGACCCGTAATTCCGCCTGTCATTGTTCACCCCGGATCCCTGACATTAATTTTATCCCTCTTTCGGAATACGCCGGAGTGATCCTTTGTCTCGGTCAGGCCGTCGAGATCAAAGACGAGAGGCTTGAAATTAGTAATGCTCTTTGCGCCAACGATTCTTTCTTTTTTCTTTTCTCTAGAAAAAACGCCACCGCGCTGTGTTTCGTTTCACGTAACTGGGTAATTCGACTAACGATTTCACGCTCGTCCGCCGATCCTAAGGATCGGACAGCGTCGTCTCGCGGCTCTACCTGGCGTGCGTGCTAATTTCCCTGCTGAAAAATTTTCAAACGATGCTCGCGCAACCGAAAACCGTGTACCGTCGGTTCCGGTGTTTCTCGTTTACGCCGCACTTGCTTCGTGAACGAGCTTTTCGGCCCACGAGTGCCACGAGTGCCACGAGTGCGCCGGATTAATTACCTGCGAAAGCGAGCGGAGAAGAAGAAATGCACGGAACGAGTAATTCGTACAAACCTGAAACGTCAACGAGTCGTCCGCCTTTCGATCGTCGAAATTCCGGCGATTCTCACGACGACCAGAGTCGCCAGTTATGGCGGTTCATCGCTGCCGTTCTTGCGACGTTACGCGCGAAACGTTCTTTCACGTTTCGAACGAAATTAATCAGCGGCGAGAATCGCCAGCAGATGGCAGAGCGCTCGATCGAATGGAAAATGGAGAACGCCCGACACGGAGAGTGGTCGCGCGTGAAGTTTGCAATTTTTCGATAGTTGCGACAGCTGAAATATCGAATTCGCGACGCGATTCCTTTCCTTCGAACCGTCAAAGTTCCCTCGATGGAGCTGCAACGCCGTGGTTAAATTCTATCGCGAGACCCGCAGCGAGTTCCTTAGAAAGGCGTAGAAACCTCGACGGATCTCTGTCGAATAGCTCGGTGGTGCAATGAAAGAAAGTATTTTTCGTTCTCCGGAGAAACGACGAAAAAACCGCCAGCAGAAAAGACGCGAAAAGAATGAAAAGGAGAAATAAGAGCACCTCTGAAACGCGAGATGCGTCGAGCGATACAACATCGAGGAACAAAGATGCCTATCGCAGATACAGAGAGATGCAACCGTTGTTCGACGTGTCGTGTCGTACGTCGTGTATCGAGTGACGATGAAGGAAGCAACGAAGAGAGAGAGAGAGAGAATGAGGGAGGGAGGGAGGGAGGGAGGGGGGGAGAGAAATGGAAACATGGAAAAGGATGGAACGATGAAAAGGGAGAAAAAAAGAAAAGGGGCCAGAGGGGAAGGGGTAGGGAAGGTTAGAGCAGCTCGAATGGGGTGACGGGGTGTCGGTGGTGGCGCGCGACGATGGTTGGCGGTTGCAAAAGCAATGCCCTTAGTCGCGGTGACCTGGTTACCTGGCCCATATCCGTGCCACCGTTCTACCAATGCTACCCCAAATCCAACCCCTCCTCGAGCCAGCTTCCACAGCCTCCTGCTGCACCTTCTGCAGCCTCGTCCCGGTGGTTCTCTCCTCCTTTTACTCTTGTTGGATCCTGCCTTCGCGTATTCGTCGTTCCCGTCCTCCCGTCCGGATAGAAATACGTTTCTCGATACTCTGCGTGCCTCTTTCCTGCGTTCTATCGATGTGCGATCAGAGAGAAAGAGAGAGAACGTTCGATATTCGGAATTTCACCGGGCATAGATTTGCTCTCGCGTAGATTTCATTAACGCATAGGTACACCTGTACCGCTCTCGCACAAGCGAGTTTCAATATTGTTGGTTACTCGGTGGCTGCGTGCCGAATTCCAATTAGTTTCGCCCCAGAAAATGATAGCTAGGCGAACCTCGCGGATCGACATTTTCCAATGGCGAAATTCCCAGCCAAGTAAATATCGATTATTTCGAGCGTTTCTCAGCCTGTTGTTTCAGAGAAACGGAGAAGAAGAGAAATCGATGAAATTCTCGCGATCTCGTTACTTAAGCGCCATTGCGAAAGATCTAGAAACGGTAGTAGTAGACGAGTACCGTCTTTTTGACACGCGGCACGACGACGGAGTAAACGCGGATGAAAATTTTCCCATCTTTCCACCTTCGATCGGTCAGCGACAGAGGGCTGACCAGAGGGACGTTGTACAGGCGAACGAGGACGATGGACGTATCGATCGGTCGAACCGTCTCGTCGTTTCTCCTTTGCCTCGAAGTAATAAGAAATTTTCGATCGCGAGAGCGGTCGTTCGACGACGAATCGAACGCGGTTTCCGAGGGCTGTTCACTTTCTTCGAGTAGGCGCAGTTTCGCAAACAAACGGAAAAACATGCAGCATACGCTCTTACACGTCGACAGAGCGCCACCACTTCTTACCGAGACAATTGCTCGCAAGACGACAGCCGTTGGCAAAGTGTCGCTTCTCCGGCCGCACAAAGGCTCGAACAACTTGGAACAAAGAACGACAAAACGTGTCTCGAGTACACGACGTTTCTCCTCCTTTTCCACGCCGTTGCTTGCCAGCAAAGCTCGATCAACGAACCACGTTTGTCCAACTAAATCGCTAAATTTTCGTTCGAGAAGGAAGCGGTGGCCGTACGGCTCGAATCGTATAAATCAAGCTGTACGACGGTGCGGTCGAGAAGAGAAAAGAAAACGAAGAAAACGCGGAGAAATTGGCGTTCAGTGGGCACGGAGTTTGGTAGAATTCGATGTCGTTCGGTCGGACGATTACGAACAAAGAACGATACGTACGCGTGTCACGGTCGTTGAGCGAGGCTTCGTTCGTGTCGAACGATGTATGTACATACGTCGGCCGTAAACGCGTCCGCTTATTAAACTTGGGTATTGCGCTGTAAATACGAGCTGTAATGAATTTCAACGGTCGACAAAGGGACCCGAGAATCTCCGATATCCGACTTGCGCGAGCGAAAATTGAAAACGTTCCCTCACGACGCTTACGTGCGTGGTTCGCGCTAAACGCGACAATTACCGTTCGTATAGTTTCACATCGACCACTCTGACCGCGTAGACCTTTCCGATGATATCGGCGAATCGAAAGGAGAAGGGGGCGATGAAATGTCACTCGTTGGACTCTGCACTTCTCCTTCTTCTCTTTTTTTATTCCATGCTTTATACGACTGAAAATTATCGTTTCTGTCGGTCGTCGAAAGGTTAATAGATCACCGAGTGACTCTGCAACGCCACGGTTTCTCGCTGCAGTCCATCGTCGTAAAAACCATCCACGGCAAACACGTATAGCTGGCAATCGCCGAGAGCGTCGCTCGTATCCCACTCGAGACCGCTAACGATCAAGCAGCGACGATTCCGTTGAACGGACAATAGGCATTTAGCCAGACAACGGGAAGATCGTGTGACGAGAATAAATAATCGCCGCGAATGAGAAATTATCGTTGCAAAGCGCCAGCGTGACGTGCACCGCAGAGTTGTGCGTGAACCAGCGAGCTCGTAATCAACGCGATACAGAGGTCGTTGCGTGTTGTTGCGACGAGCGCCAAGTGTCCCTCGTTGAAATTAGCCGGCCGTTCGTGAAACATGGCAATTTTTTAACGCTTTACCGACCGATTAATCGGTTTCTTCAATCTTTCCGACAATCTTTCGTCATCATTTGAGCAGTAATTCGTCACTTAGTACTAAGGTACATTGCTCAGTTGCGTTGCTTCGTGGCTGTCACATTTTTATACCAATTTGAAAAAGCTTATCGTTCGCGATGAACGAAAAGAACGATATTGGAGAGTCTGAATCGAAACAGAGCCGGTGCCAGACGAGACGACGAAGGGTCGCGGAATCGATCGGATCAAATCTGTTTAACGTTTTCGTGGCAAAAGTTGGAGAAAGAGCGCGGCGGATCCGGGACTCGAAGATCGATCTACGGCGTTGAATAGCTAGTTACGTTGCAGCTATTTGCGTCGAAGAGGCCAGAACGTGAGAAACGAACATCGATAATCGAAAGAAGGGCGAATACGCGGTGGTAACGTGATGCCGCCACGTGACATACGTTTACCTGATGATAGAGGATTTAAGGACGTACGCGATCGTACGTGGATCGAAGGTCGCGCGATAGACGTATTCGATCCTGGAATATAAAAAAAAAGGAAGAAAAGAAAATAAAAAGTTATCAGCTCGCTCCCTAGCTAGTCGACGAGTTTTATCCTCCATTCGGTACGCGTTGCAAATTCGACGAACAATCGCGCGAGTTTGGAACGAGGATCGAGTTTCTAAACGCGGTCGTCCTATTTCCTAAATTCATTCGTATCAGATTACGACGATGACGACTGTTTCACCGGCTCCGATTCGAAAGAACGACGGCATCGCGTTCCCTTGGGTATTTCCAGATAAAAGTTTTCGAATATTTACGAACAGCCGACCGTGTCTATATCGGTGTCCCTATATCGCTCGGGAATAGAAGCAGAAAAATCGCTAGATACGACGAGCTAAATATACCTGTGCAGCGCTCGCGAACACATACAGAATTCGTCATTTCCTCTATCGCTGTCGTTTCTAGGCGAATCGAAAATATCAGCCTCCGACTAACGTCGCCTCCTTTCTTCTCGCCCGCGAAACACGGAAAATCGATTCCAGCTGGGAACCACTATTCGCTGGTCTACGGGCTATGCTGAAAATTAATTTTGCCCAACGATAGGACATAGGGCGTAGAAGGGAAGAGAAAAGGAGAAGAGAAACGTAAACGACGACGAGAGAAAAGTGAACGTCCCCGTGAAGACGTATGGCGTAGCGTCGATGTTAAACCGAGGAAAATAACGCTCTTGGAGGAGATCTTCCCGCACGTGTACGCCGTTATCGATCAGGCGGCGGATACGACGGTGACCAACGCGTACGAAGAACCAATGGCGAACAACAACGATCCCTTCGATCTTCCTTTATCCTCTCGTCGTATCGCGGTCGCGTCGCGTCGCGTCGCGTCGCGTCGTTCGCTGCCACGGGACTCGCTTCGCTCTTTTATCGATCGAGCTTCGTTTCCCTAATTTCGCCGACCGCCGTTCGTGGCGAGGGTTTCGCGACACGATAACTGTATTCGCGAAGCTCGCGGATGCCGAGAGTTCGTTTGTGAGAAGGCAGGAGGAAACGAGCAGGCGGTTTGCGGGAAGCAGGAATTTCTCACGGGCAATTTCCTGGCGGTCAGCCGTGGAAAGTTTGTAATTTTTAAATGGACGCGAGGGAACTGTGGCGACCACACACGGTCTGGTATTCCCCGGACGTTGCTCGCAAAGTCTCAACCTGCCCTACGTATCGCGTAAAAGCGAACCACGTTATCTCTCGGCCTCGCTTTCAACCTTCTCTCCAGGACGTTACTACGCCTCTCCTCGAGGTTCCTAACGAGGTAAACAGAAAGAAAAAATTGCCACTCCTTTGTTGCTCGTTCGTGTTTCACACGATCGAATATCGTTTTCACCTCTAACGCGCGACCTCTGGCTTTGACCTACTTGATCCACCAACATCGATGGTAATACAGAGAGAGAGAGAGAGAGAGAGAGAGAGAGAGAGAAAATGCTGTCTCGGTCAAGTAAGTTTTACAGCTGAAAGACGCACAGGCCCAACGAATACAAACAATTTCTTTTCTTCGCGATTGGCGCAAGTCGTCGAGCGCGCTACTTCCATCCATCCGCGTACATACGTATTTCCCTCTCGATGAGAAACAAAAGCGTTCGTTCTATAACTGAGATTTTCGTAACGGTCTGTTTTACCACGTTTCATCTGCAGCCACGTGCGAAAGCACTTCCTTTTGTTTCTATGCCGATCATACGATGCCTAATATACGCGCGTACGAAACCTTGGCAAACGATACGATATCCGCTCGTAGTCTCGTCGTTTTTTTCACGCATAGCAATTCGATGGGGAGTGAAGAGAATAGCCACGTACTTTTCGCGCGCGTTAACCTAAAAGAGGACGATTCGTGCGTCCTGTTTAGAGCCTTTCCATTCTTCTGTGCTGTTTCGTTGTATCGATCGAAAAAGTCTGCTGGCTGTGCAGCCACAGAACGAGAACCGATACTCGTTGTTTACAAAGTCTATTCACCGATGTTACACCCGTGAAAACTTCAAACAACGTTTTACACTTGCTCGCAATTTAAGCAATTAGATACGACCATCGCGATACGTATAGCGAGCAGAGAATCGTTGGCCGTGCGAGGCAAACGGAGACAGGCAGAATCGAAGAAGATAGAACTCGCAAGAAACGAGGTCGCGCGAAAGAGAAGGCCCTTCCATCGCAAGTTGCTGGTTTCTGCCGGTTCCCTCGTTCCAAACCGAAGGAATTTTAACGGAAAGATGTTCGATGTCGACCCCTAGCGACATCGATCCGTGTTTCATCCGCGCAGCATTGCCTCTCCGGTTCTGCGTTATCCGTTTCGCTGTACCATCATCGTTCGTATTTCACCTTCGTTCTCTTCTCGTCGCTGTTTCTGCACACCCTTTCGACGTCGACTTTCCTGTCTTTCGCTTCGAGGAAAAGGAAAAGAGGGAAACTTTTACGAGTAGAATCGAGAGAGCAGAGAGGGAGGAGCTAGCGTGTCTCAGGGACGAAACACAAGGAATTCGATCGTGTAAATTTAGCGATAGAATGGTCCCGTTGCCAACGAGTTATCGATGTTCGATATCGACGTCGTTTCTTCTTCCAGCGAAATAAATGTCTCGCCGAATCTTTCCTATAGATTATAGAAAGTTGCGGCAAGTTGGAATCAGGTTGATATCCGTGGTTAAAATATCACCGCGTAATAGACGCGTTTATTACATGCATACGCGTGACAAATAGTACGGCTCTTTTCCACCGTACTAATTCGCTTAGTTTCGCATGCCGAATCCTTCACTTGCACTCGAGAGATTCTTAAAGAAAGAGAAGAAAACGTCGATATGGACTGTTGAAGCGGTCGCCGCTTCTAAAAGAACTCTATACACGCCTGGTCTTTAGTTTTCTCTAGCACCGAAGGCAAACCATAAAAACGGTACACGCGCAACGTTGGCTTCAGGGTTTTTCAATCATAGGGTAACACGCTGCTAGTGTCGCCGAAATCGATGACGATATCCTGTTATTGGATCAGGAGTTGACTTTCAATAGATGACTGCTCTAAGGATAAGACTTGAGACTGCACGAAGATTAGAAGAAGAACAGTAGTAGAAGACCCGTCTCGTACTATTAAGGAGGAAAAGCTCGGTATGGGGATTCGGATTCGGTGCCTTTTTGAGCTAAGAACGCGGGTTCGTTGTTCACACTTTTCGGTAGGAAAGTGAGGCTAAAACGATCCGCGATGTCCATCGGTTATAGCCAACGTTAATAAATAAAAATACGAGGAGAAAGAGAGTCTGTCTCTCTCCTTTTGCAGATGTGGCTCATGGATGTCCTTGTTCATGGGAAAAACCTGCTATTTTGCTGGATAAAAGCATCCCCCCCCCGTCTTCTTCGTAATTTGTAAGAGCGTGCAATAAACATAGGGACTGTTTTAAGGACCATTCATAATCGAAAATACTTATATATATATGTGTGTGTGTGGCGGACTAGGCCCGTGATAGTTGTTGTTGTAGTTTGGCTGTAGATGTGTCGGCGGCTGCTGGGGGTCTATTGTATTTAATTCCTAATTATTGCGTCGTGAAAGAAAAATATCAAAACTACGGAACATCGGGATTCGAACTTGAGTCCTGAACGTTCGTAACCAAAGGCGCTAATCACTGCGCTATCGTCGTTCGGTTTTAGTTAATGTTCAGTGGCGGTATTCGTTGTCGAGTGTCGCCACATATGAATAGAGATTAAGCTAAAAAGATTCGATTTATGATGGTTCCTTAGGTTTATCGCGGATCAGTGTAACGATGTGTAGGCCAGACCGCGAAGGACGTCGCACGGGCCATCTCACGCGACGTAACACATGACAAGTAGAATTTGAGCCGTGACACTAGCGTGCGGATCTGGATCGGCTCGATTATATTCCGAACTTTTTCTACTTTCTACCTTACGATTTATCCACGCGTTCCTTTGTATTTTCACGTACGTCTAATAACCTCGACTCGACACGGGCAAACGACGGAAAACGAACGAGAGACGATGAATTCGTGGCGTTTCGACACCGTCGATCGTATCACGTGTACTCGCCTGGGCTCGGTACCTGCGTTAAACAGAGAAGTACGCTCGCGTTGAGACGTGTGCACGTGTACGTCTCGATGGTCGTTATCGAGTATGTCTCTGGCGCTCAACGAGGCTTACGTCGACTACTAGGATTACCAATTAGACGAACCGTTGCCAATTTCTTGGTCGATGTTCATCGACTAACAACAGGAAAGCGAAACCGTGCAACTTTGCGGCAAGAGACGCGTTCGCAACGTTGTAGGATAATACGTTAAAGGAAAGAGAAAGTTTCTCAAAGATAATAGGAAGTTTCGAGGGGAATCTTTCGGTAACGTTACATCTTGGAGAACTTGCTGTCGACTATAAAGTAAAACAAACAAAATAGAAACGTCTCGTACGCGCGTATAAAGCAGCGAACGTGAATTCCTATTCGCTGATTATCCGACAACATGCGCTCGCAGTAAATGTACGTACGTTATAGGCATTTCGCAGCCGTCGATATTTTACGAGGCTGCCCGGAATATCGATTCGGTAACTTGTGAACCAGCGCACACGTGACTACACGATCGCATAGTTGCAGCTCCGCGAACTACTAGTTGATAGACCAGCAGAGACTTCCGATTTCCTCCATTCTATTCCTTAAATGACGCTTGCCACTCGCACGAGACGACGTTCGCCAGATAGTCGACGTATCGCGCAAAGAGAAGGAACGTCGCCCTTCTTTCTTTTTTCTTCTTTCTTTACAGTTCGATTTTTTCGATTAGAACAACCAGCTATAGAGTAAAATATGGACGACGAGTAAACTTAGTTAGTACTGTTGATAAGCAAGTAAAGTAAAAACGAGCTGTTGAAATGTGACGCGAAGGGACGTAACGCGTGTAAAAGCGAAGAAACGACGGTAAAAGATCGGCGAGAGTAATAAACTGAATTCGACGATGCCTTGCAAATCCCTCGGATACATGGGTCAGGATGGTTGTTTTCTTCGAGTATTTTTCCCGTTTTTGCTATCGCGTTCGTCGCATTTGCTACAGTGTCGTCGAATTATAAAAAAAAAAAAGGCCAAACTTCTCCGCACGATTTGCCTATTCTCCGAGATGAGATTGTCTTCTTCTTTTTTCTTTTTCCTTTGGTTCTTCGACGATCGTTTTACCGGCGTTCCCCTCCGCCAGGTATTTTGCCTAGTTTCTTGCAGAGAGAAGGAGACGCTGAGTCGTGGGACGAAGAGAGAAGAGGACGAAGGGAGGCTGAGTCCACGACGAGGGTAAGAAATTTAAAGGATTTCGCGGCTGAAAGCGCGTTTCGCTCGAGTTGCGCGAAATCTTGACGCGAGAAGGAGCTGTGCAACACAGTTCTCGAGTACTCGTAGCATCCAAGTGCAGGCTAGAATAATAGGTACTCGTAGCCGGTACGAAATGGCAGCTAAGCCTGATTTTATTCGAGAATTTCTTTGCGCGAACGAAAGCCATTTGCACGACGTTATTAAGGCGAACACGCGCGGGACAACAAGAGAAAACAAACGTAATATTTCCAACATCGTCTTATCGACGTTTTACGACAGAGAGCGGCGTCTAGAGATTGGAGCAACGATCGATCGTATCGGGTCACGGTCAAATTATCTCTTATTATCGGTTGCGGAGGATCGTGGCCGATCGAACTGTTAGCGCGAACCGGTAGCGGCGGTATCTCCGATAGACGGATCGAAAAGTGCCGATGGCGATACCTTGGGCGCTATGTTTCGGCTATGCAGAATCCGCTACAGAGCAACGAATCTATAATACAATCGTAACAGCGCTAACAGCTCTACGCTCGTGTCTATAACGTTGCTCTATTGGCGTTGAGTAGCTACCGAGCGAGGGCAATCTCGCTATTGATTGCACCTCGCATCCTCCCACCCCTTTTACTCTCCTACACCAGCTCCCCTCTCCTCGACCATCCTTCGTCCACCCCAACCTTCCGAGCAACCCCTCCGATTCCCCTTTTTCTCTGCTCTGCTATCCTCTTTGCCTCTAGACTCTTTCGATTCCAATCTGTTCCGTGGTAGACGTTCGGCACGCGCGTATCCTTTCCTTCCTTCGACGTACGACGTACGCTTCCGATTGTCAAGTCCGATTAATTCTTTTTCTCGATTCTTCTTAATTCTTTTACTCGGAGAAACGCGCGCGATAGAAACGCGTTACAGTTCGCAGTAATACCTATGTCATAATATACGTCTGTATGGTAAAATGGTATGGTTGCGTGGCAAAGATCACGTACGGTCGTAAGGTTGATCGATAGATGGAAACGACTGGAAGCCGAAGTTAAGGCAAGAGTTAAAGGAACAAGCAAGGAAATAAATATGTATCGGGAAATAGTATCGTCAGCGATAGTTTGAGAAGCGGCGGTCACGCTTTGACGTCAGTTTTGTTCAATTAATTCGAGCGAGTTGAAAGAAACGATGGAGACCCGAGAGGTCGAGACTACGTCACAGGCGAACAGGGCCGCGTTCGAATAAAACGGCAACTTGATTCAGCACCGTTAACGCCGACCTTTGGTCGCTCGATTCGACCAGTGTTCCGGCCGGCCGAAATTAAAGCAGCTTATTTTTACCGGGAATATCGTCGTCTCGCGCGTCGACTCGCGTCGACGGTCCAGCTTGACGTCAATTTTGTTAATTAATTCGCCTTCGTTAGAACGATCGATCGAACGAGACGCGTTAGCCACCTCGCTACCCGCGAAAACTCGATTTAACCGCTTAAACATTTATCGGGGACATCCTATCTCGTCGACTTGTTATCGTATCGAGAGACCGATATTTTCATTTCGAGCTGCAGTTCGCCCTCTTTGCAAATCATAGATTTTCCTCCGTCACCAAATTTCACGTAGCGTTGTTTCGTCGCGATTACACGCGCAGCAACATAACATGTCGCGTTCGTCGAACAGTAACACGCTTTCCGCGACTTTCCGCTTCTGAAAAGTACGCGGCGGTGAACGCGATAATTCGTTCGTACGAAAGTCGTTTTCTCGTAATGCAGAGGGCCGTGCATCGCGTTATAGTCGCGCGAAAATCTATCAAATTCGTCTATCTGTTGAAAATATGCTTAGCTAAAACATCGAAACGATAAATTACGGGAAAAGCCCCCGCTCGTTGTTTCGCCTGGTCGCGTTCGTTCGATCGGCCGACGCGCGTTACGTACGCGACGAGAAACGTAGAGACGCGGTCGACGATGGAAATGAGGGAAAATTTCAAACAAAAGAGAGATAACATAGAGCGACGCGTCGGAAACGAGAGATACTCTGGAAGGAAACACCTAGAGCTAGTCGACATAATAAGGAATACCCTGGCAGAGTCGCATTCATCCGCATAGTTTGTTGCCAATTACCCCAAGTGTCCACCCACCTACATCGAATTCTGCACGAGAGCCGAGAGACATCAACGTCGTATCGTTGAGTAACATGTATGTATGCATAACTTGCATAGGACACGCGACATATAGCTATGCGCGTATACACGTAGAGAGCTCTATGCGTATATACTACACGTATATGGATAATGGTACACACGTAGGAAACGAACGAGGAAGAGGAGTGGCCGCACACTGCATCGGACAGCTTGCAACTGCGTATTATTGTACATCGGTAATAACCGTTCGCCGAAAATGTAACCAAGCATAAACAGCTTTTTTTGCGCTGTTCCGTTCAGGCCATCTCGACTGAAAATCTTTGCCATTTTTGTTGCTCCGTGACGTATTTTATCGGAATTACAACCTTGGATTTCGCTCGAAGGCAACGAGAACGAGTTACGAGTCGCGCCAAATAAAAGTGTTTCTTTGGCAACAGGCAAAACACAACGTGATCTTGCTACCTCGTACCGTAACCACCTAAACTCTCTCTCTCTCTCTCTCTCTCTCTCTCTATCTTCTTTTTCTCTCCGTCTTTTTTCCACCATCTTTCCGCTGCTTCGAGTTTCCCCTCGAGCGACAACACACACTCCACTCGATTGTCCGCCGCTTTTCTCTCTTCCCCCTGTTTCTACCGTTGTTTTGCAAACCGTTCTCCTCTCTTTCATTTGTCCGGCCTTCCTCGCTCTTTACCGATATCGCTCTCTCTGCTTCTTTAAAACCCTGGCGCGACCCTCTCTCTGTTGCTATTCGTCTTTATACACGTCTCGGATTTTCCTATCTACGACAGGTAGATAGCATACTAAAACGGAACGAGTTTTTTTCTCGATACGAGGATATTATCGCTGTTACACGCTTTCCTGCGTTTAGCAGCGATGAGCGTCGTGATAATAGTGTTGTAAAAAAGTCTGTTGTAGCCCGCCGCTTGCCATTGCGATAGTCTCCTACTAATTAATTATTGCGCTACTGTTTGTGTGTAGAGTGAGGCAGGTAGGTTCTCTGTCTACGGAAACCTGTGTTTTCTTTATATTTCTTGGACCGTGAAAAAAAAATCGGATTCCGGGATCGCCGGGATTTGAACACGGGTCCCGAAAGTTCGTAAAATCTAAGACGCTAATCGCTGCGCTGCCAACGCTAGCAAGTACCGAGAGTACTGGTATTTCGCTATCTGATTTACGACAATCAGATACGAGCCGGTTCTTTCTCGAGTCTCGTCGTCTAAACCAAGGATACGTAGTTTACGAGTAAATCGTGGATCATCCGGGACACGCGCATGATTACATATGAACAAGTCGTAAGCAAACTAGCTGCCACGGCCGACCAACAGTTTCGCACCGACCCACGGTTGACTATACTTGACGTTTAATCGTTAAAGCACTTGGTACGCGTCAACGTGTTCGTACACGTGTATAAGGACAGTACGCACATGTTCGTACCACGTACCAAGGGATGAGCGAGGCTGGAGCAAGCGCACTAATCGCGCGATTACGCGGTTTTCCATCATCGGGCGAAACGACGAGTAAGAAACGTAAACTTGGAGGCGGAATCGTGGACAGTCGGACGCGCAACGTTCGCTTTCCAGGCTAATCGTTCGTTACGTCGAACAAACGATCCGTCGCTCGGACAGCGGTTTCGAGAAGGGACAACGAGCCATTAACAAGGTTACGCGAGGATTTCCCTCTATATCTGTCTCGGACGATCCGCGTGTATACTTTGCGCACCTATATACACAGAGAGCCTGCAAGAAGCGTAAACGCGCCGACGCCAGCACCGACACCGACACCGACACCGACACCGACACCGACACCGACACCGACACCGACACCGACGCCGGCGCCAGCGTCAATTTCCTAGCACAGAAAAGCAATGACCGGCTGCCCGTCGCCTGCCTGCAACTTTAACTGCAACTGCAACTGCGCCGGTCATAGTCTCCGGTACACCTGCACTCGGGACCTTTCAACCCTTGCTGGCTCCGGTATCATCTACCTATAGCAACGTAACGACGTAACGCAAAATGCTCGCCACGTTATGCAGAAAGTTTCGTTGGATCGCACGGGAAATCGGTCGGGCCGAAAAACTTTCAACGATAAAAACCGATAACCACCGACCGACACGTGACTGATAACGGCTGCCACGATGTTCAACGCACTGGAATATCAGCAAATTGATTTCCGATATAATCGTCGGGGACGTCGTACAAATTAGTTTACTACTTGATCGTACCAACTCGTTGCATGTTAAAACAATATCGATAACTGCCGGGGAGAGACGAGCGTTTCACGAGACGAACAAGTAGCAAGTACAGCGTAATTAAGGTTTCTTTTAGAAATTGCGCCATCCACCATTCGGTATCGCCAATACGCGGAATATAAATATAGTACACAGATACAAGTCCGCGTTCCTTTCTGAAGATAGAAAATAATCAATTTGGAAGAAACGCGTTTGATAATTAGCTGTCTGGGAAGGATCCGATTGATTGGGATCGAGACGCGAGGCACGTTAACATCTCCGACAAGTTTGTCCTTAACGTTGATCTTAGTCGGATCCCGATACACGTGCTTCGATTCGTTCTGCTAGGAATTTTCGTTCGTTCGTCGATGCACCACACCGCGATGCCCTCTTTTCGTTTGTGTTTCGTTCGAGCAAAAAGAAAAAAGAAAAAAGAAAAAAAAAAAAAAGCCGATGAATTTAAACGAACCCATCCGATTCGCTCGCAATCAGCCGCCAATTAACGCGTTCTCGCGTTGCATAAAACAGACACTCGCGTACCGTAACCGGGATCCTGGCCATCTCGTCCAAGTTCGTTCATCCGCTTTCGTTCTCCTAATTTGTAGGTCAACGATCCTTCAACTTTCATCGAACGTTGAACAGAATTAATTAATCAGTCCCTTTTCTTTCCTTCCTTTTTTCTTTCTTCGTGAATCAGACGTTTCATCCCGAGGAGGAATCTGGCACGCGTTCCAAACGTATCGCGGCCGCCGAGGCGGTACGATGCAACGACACGAGGTATTACACTGAGACGCTTACGACGATTCTCTGTCGGATAGTCGCAGCACCGAACGCGAATGCAGATCGAGGTAACGAACGAAGAAACGAATCGTCGCTTCATACATATGTATATAATACGGATAGAAGACAGGATACGAATCCGGCATTAAATCACGAGCCGCAAATGAGGCAAACGAATGGCCGTGCTAATCGCTCGAATCGATATCGCGATCGTGCTACCACCCCTCTTGCGTAAACTTTCGTCCGCGCGATCAACCGAAAATGTTTAACGCCGTCTAAGCTTGGCGCCAGTGACACAGCGGCAGTCCTAAAGCACACCGTGGCGAACGATTTTTCATAGTCGGTAGCATCGCACGATTAATCGGATCAATTTCTTGGCGACGTTCCCGAGACTCTCGCTATCGAGCGCGAAGAGGTGGAACAAGTTGCGCGCGATGCGAAGAATTTGCACGAGGGAAGATACTGGCTGCGAGAAATATAACGGATATACAAGGAGAGAGGGAAACGGGATTCGTAGCTAATTGGCAAACTTTCTGCGCCAGACGTTTCTTAGCGCGAAAGAGAAGATCGTTCGGTTGTTCGAAGGTGCGTGACGCCGATTCGTCCGCCAAACAGCGTGTTTCCACGTTTTCCCTCATCTCCGGGAAAAGAAGGGGAGAAAAGGTTTCACGAGGACGACGGTTATCGGCGAGACGAGGCCAACTTCGTTTGCCAACTTTCGCGATTACTTTGCAAGTTGGTCGGTTATCGGTTAAAGAACGAGTCGAACGAGTACGCTCGACGATAACAGAGCGAAGAAGAAGAAGGAGGAGGAGGAGGAGGAGGAGGAGGAGGAGGAGGAGGAGGAGGAGGAGGAGGAGGAGGAGGAGGAGGAGGAGGAGGAGGCGGAAACGAAGAGGCGAGGGAAGAAGAGAAAAGGAGAAAAGGGAGAAGAGAAGAGTGGAAAACAGAGAGGAAAGAGAAGAGAGCGTAAAGAGCCGTTACCTTGCAGTGGGTGCAGTTGAAGATGACCGAATAGGGCTGTGCACAGTCGTATCGCGCGAGAACTTCCTCGAACTCACAATGCAATCTTGCGGCTAACACATCGGCGTGCAACAGCTTGTCCAGGGCATCGACGCACTTCTGGCCACCGTTTAGCACATTCTCGAGCGGACCACCCTTGCCAGGTGCCAGGGCGTTGACCACCGCGTGGTCGCAGCAGTGCCGCAGACGCAACCCGCTCATGAACCAATATCGATTCTCCCTTGGGGTTAAAAAACTTCGCGTACTGGTCCGGCCAAAATCATCCCGACAGATGTCCCTCTTATGTGACTCCTCGAGATAAAAAAGGCACTGTTCCGGATCCATCCGTACGCCCTCGGCTTTCTCTCGGTCGGTCCTTCCCTTTTTGTCACTCGTCACCTCACCGCCGTCCGCCCCGGACGACTTTATCGAACTCGAGTCGAACCGTTCCGATTCCGCCACTGCTG
This sequence comes from Bombus dahlbomii, assembly GCA_037178635.1. Taxonomy (NCBI): domain Eukaryota; kingdom Metazoa; phylum Arthropoda; class Insecta; order Hymenoptera; family Apidae; genus Bombus; species Bombus dahlbomii. The sequence goes on along the minus strand of CM074104.1, from coordinate 2,002,686 downwards.
CCTCCGTCGTTGCCTCCTTCTTTCCACCGGTCGACCAATAACAATTCCTTCCGGTGACCCTGACCTTCTCGATCACCTCGACGAACTCGGCATCGTTTCCATTACCGCCGTTTCCCTTCGAGCTTGCCACACAGGCGACCGGACAATATTTCGGTACTTCCGGTGGACCGCAGCTACCCTGAAGATCGGCCGGCGCTGGGCCCGCCAGATCACAGGCCGATAACCAAGGATTTATTTGGTTCATCTCCCAGCTATATTCGTTGTAAGGATGTGTCGATTCGGATTCGAAAACGGCTTCGCTGCGATCTCGATACGACGTTTCTTCCACCTCTCGTTGCTCGCGACCTTGGTCTTCCTGCTGTTGTAGTAGTAGTAGTAGTTGTTGTTGTTGTTGTTGTTGTTGTTCTTCGTGACGGCGACGATGATGTCCGTTACTGCCGTACTCGGCGTCCCGGACCAATTGCTCTCGAACACCGTGCTCTTCCTCCAGTTGCCGATAGCGTTGCTTCTGCTGCTGCTGTTGTTGTTGTTGTTGTTGTTGTTGCTGCTGCTGCTGTTGATGTTGTTGTTGATGTTGTTGACGCTGCTGATGTTGTTGACGTTGGTGCGCGACGCTCGACGACAACAACAAGGAGGAAATTTGCGTGGCATTGTGCCGCGGAAGGTTTTCGACTGGGCCGAGGGATGGATTACGGGTAAAACCGGAGATAAACTGTCCGGAGAGATTCGTCGAACACACCAGCGGCCAAGCCAATAAATACAAGATGAACAGCAATCCGTACTTTCGGCCGCGCCAGTTGTTGGATACCTTCGTCGTCGTCGTTGGTCCGTTCCTCGAGAGTTTCGTTTCGTTCTCGCTGCTTCCGTTGGGGATGATCGGCTTCTGGAACCGGGCAGTGTAGTGGCTCTCGCGTCTCCCGCTGTTTCCGTTCGCGACGCGAACCTCTCCGCGCGTACCACGTCCCGAATCGGCATTCCGCTTACGACGGCTTCGAAATTTACGAAAACGTTCTCCGTCGTCACAAATATCACCGTCCACCACTTTCCTCACTTGGAGTTTGTCCGCGTGGTTGCCAACGTCTCGACAAAATTTCGTCTCTTCTCGATACTCTTCCTGTCCACGAACACGAACGTTCCCGATCTCGCGGGACGACGCGACGACACGCGACGACTCCCCGATATCACGGTAGCTTTCGATATCATCGTCCTCGTCATTGTAGGCAGTGTAAGGAAATACATCGACCGAAGGAACGTTCGTAACATTCGCGATACGAATTCCGGAGAAATTGACGGATTCCTCGGTGATCGCGCGATCCCGATCGTCATCTTTCTTCCATCTCGTTCTCGGTTTCCTGCTTCCGGTATAACAAGACCGTGACCTCGATGCTTGGCACGTCGATAAAATAAGGTCATTGATGTAACACACGTAGTCGATGACATCGTTGTCGTCCTCATCGTCTTTGTCTTTGTCTTCGTCTTCGTCGTCTTCGTCATCTTTGTCTTCGTCTTCGTCGTCTTCGTCGTCTTCGTCATCTTCGTCTTTATCGTCTTCGTCTTTATCATCTTCGTCTTCGTAGTCGTTGGTGTCGTCGTCGTCATCGTTGTCGTTATCGTCGTCATCTTTGTTTTCGGCGTCGTCGTCGTCGTTGTTGTCGTCGTTGTTGTCGTCGTTGTTGTCGTCGTCGTTGTTGTCGTCGTCGTCGTCGTCGTCGTCGTCGTCGTCGTCATAACCGTTGTCGGTATCGTCATCGACGTTTTTCTTTTCCTCGCCTTCGAACTCGAACCGATCGTTTCCTCGCTGTACGCGACAATCACCGCTTTTTTTCTGCAAAATATTGGTGAGCGTGCGAATGCGCGGGCGCACTTCGCTGCGGTAAACCGAGTCGTAAGAGACACGAAAGGCAGTGGCGTTTCTGGTTTCGGATGCGTTCCAGTGCTCGATCGAGCAGCAACGTCGAACCGACGACAAGAATCGACGATGATGGACACCGTACGCGACAACTGCGGTGAATCGTCGTTGCCGTTGGAAAATCTCGGAACCACGAACGAACGGGACCGAGAGTCGGTAACGAAAGAAAGAGATTCCCGCGGTGGTAGATCGGCGCGGAAGAAAATGAAGAGGCAAGCCCGAGGACAAGTAGCAGCGGTCGTTGCCGTTGTTCCAATCGTACGACGTGGATGGTGGTCCCGTGAATTCGGGCGGATCGAGCCGCATGGACACAAGCTCGGGAACGTTGTTAACGTCCCCGGTCCGTCCCGACGACGATCGTCCCCGTCGACGGCCCACGCCACTGACTCGTGACGCGGTCCAATATCCTTCGGTTTGTCCACGTTGCCTTTCCGTTCTCGACGATATCCGTTTCGACGATATCGACGCCGACGATATATCCTGATATCGAATTTGTTTCGCTGATGATCCCTGTTGCGATAGCGTACGTTCCCGTCGTCCGGTTGCACAAGGCCCCGCATCGCTGCCACCAAAGATCGAGGCTCTTGTTCGTTCGCCGCGTATGCCTCTCGATTCTGCCGTTTCTCGTCGCCGTCGTCGTCGTCGTCGTCGTCGTCGTCGTCGTCGTCGTCGTCGTCGTCGTCGTCGTCGTCGTCGTCGTCGTCGTCGTCCTCGTCCTCGTCCTCGTCCTCCTCCTCCTCCTCCTCCTCCTCCTCCTCCTCCTTCTCCTCCTACTCCTCCTCCTCCTCCTCCTACTCGCTTCTGTGCTCGTTGTTCGCTCGACGGACGACGACGACGGGTCGTCGGTAACGTTGAGACGACTCGCGTTACCTCGTTCTTCGATTCTCCGCAGGTGGACGACGATGCGATCGACGACGGCCTCCGTGTTGGCGTCGCCGCGGCGATTCTCGTCGGTGAATCGTCGAGACTCGGATCTTCTCGATTGCAACGGCAAGGAACACCGACTGTCTCGGATAATCGAAGAGCAAATCGAAGAGCAGGCCGTGATTTCTGATCGTAGCAAGGCGAATCTTTCGTCGTAACTAAGTTGCCGGTGTCTATCGTATAACCGATACACGAAGGATCGAATTTGCGCGTAAAGAGGGACAGTTGGTTGTTCGTCGAGTCGCTTTCCTGCCCGCGGATGATCGAGACGATCTTCTTTTCGAGACGACTCGTAAATGATGTCAGCCCCGCTCGTAGATATCCCGGAGCCGATAGCCGGATGACAGCTGTCCGAGCGGCCCGGGGCGGCGGGGCCCTTAGAAGTCCCCCTGGAGCAGGCGGCCTCCTTCTCGACGATCCCGCCGATCTGGAAGATGATCTCGACGGTGATCCGCCGCGAAGAGAAGGTCCAACTTGAACCGCGCCAACGCGACGATACGTTGCACGACGGTGAAAACACCGGATGCCAACACGCGCAGCAATGACAGTAGTTGTAATACGAATGACGCGATCGTGCGTTCCATGTACTCGGTATACTCGTGCCAACGCTGCATCCGCCGCAGCCGCCGCAGCCGCCGCCGCTGCCGCCGCCGCCGCCGCTGCTGCTGCACCGACTCCTCGTGTCGTACGTTCCCGCTGTTGCTCTCTTCTTCGCTTTCGATCTCGTTCTCGCTCTCGGTCTCGCTCTCGGTCTCGCTCTCGGTCTCGCTCTCGGTCTCGCTCTCGCTCTCGTTCTCGCTCTCGTTCTCGCCCTCTTTCTCGTTCTCGTTTTCGCTCGAACGCTCCTGTAAATGTTGTTGCTGCTGCTGTCGCTGTTGTTGCCGCTGTTCCTGTCGCTGCCGCCGCCGCTGTTCCCGAACTCGCTCCCGTTCCATCTGCTGGTAACGGCAACGCTTGACCAGACTGACCAGATGGAACAGCGGGACGATGACGATCGTAAGCACGGCGATAACCGTCGGCGTCGTTGATGCTTTTCTGGTAGTAGTTGTTTGTATTGTTCTTGCGTCGTCCATGACGGCGACGATGGCAAAGACGACGATGACAACGACGACGGTAACGACGACGACGATGACGGCGGAACTGACCGCTTCGAGGACGGAGACCTGCGATTTCTCGGCCTGGACACCGCAGTCCTCCTTCCGAGGCTCACCAGCCCCCGATACGGGGCACCGAGGTTCATGCTGCATCCTAAACGCCCGGCTATTCTCCCTTTTCTGTCTGCCTCCCTTCGGTTATCGCGGATGATCACGCTTGCCGATTACACGGCAACGCGTCCCACCGCGTTAACGACAACTTTAACGGCCACCACGTTGACAGCCTACACGGCACCGACGTCGTTTTCTTTGTTCGTTGCCATTGCGTCGGCTTCATGGACACACCCCAAGCAGGTTCGCCAGTAGCCTGCCGAGTATCCACCTTCCGCGCGAGTACTCTTACCTAACCTTTCCTCCTTGACCTCGTTGTGCTTTTCTCTCCCTCTCTCTCTCTCTCTCTCTCTCTCTCTTTCTCTCTTTCTCTCTCTCTCTCTCTCTTCCTCTCTCTTCAACCCTATCTAGCTATCTAGCTCTTCCTTGCTCGTTCTCTCTTCCGATACTGTCAACCTCGTATACCTCGTTTCTTACCCGACAACACCACCGTACGATTTCTTATCCGCTTCCTCTTATCCTTTGTAACTTTCTTCGACGCGGATCCGCGAAGACACCTTCTTCCGTCTTTCTTCGCTTCTCGTACGTATACAATACAGGACAGGATTGCTTCCTCGATTGCAAAGTGAGGTTAGGGGACTGACTACCATTGACAAATATGGTAGCGCGCACCAGGATCCGCGCGTGAGAGCTCGCGCGCGCGCGCGCGGAGGGGCGCGCGCACGGCCCTCTACACCGTGACGATGGAAATTCCAAACGATAGACGACGATAAGATCGTGGAATATTTCCTTCTTCCAAGGAATTCACCGATTCCTTTCTTCTTTCCTTTCCGTGCGTATTCCTTGTCGACTTCCTAGCACGAACGTTCGCTTCGTTCGATCGTTTCGTCGTTTCGCTGCGTGTCCTCGGGCAACCACCTTCTTACAAACTCGACGATTCCACTCGAGCCGTTTCGATACGCGAGACACTTGGACTAGGCACAAAACGGACGGATCGCGCGTCCGATCGGTTCACTCGGGCTTTCGAAACGCTTCTTCTGTCTTCGTTCTACGAACATCCGATCGTAGCTCGAACACAGACGACGATTTGTTTCAGTTAAAATTTCAGCGAGCTACTGTCGCCAAGCTCCTCGTGGCACCGTACTCCGTCTCGACCGTGGCGCACCTTTGAAATCGCGTCGACTCGTTCGGTCGAATCCGACGAAGGAAGAGTGGCACGCGCCTGCTTTTATTCGGCACACGATTCGGCACAGATTTACAGACGGGATATCGATACGCGCGCGACTCCTTCGCTTCGCTTCGCTTCTCTTATCGACGCATCGTGTACAGGTTCGAAGGAAGTTTTTTTTGCCACGACCAGCGCGACCGACGAACCTCTCTCCTTTTTTTTTTGCTCTCGCGCGTTCCTTACGTTTTCCTTTTCGTTTCTCAAAACTAGGAAACGTTGGAGGCCGTGGATACTGGCTTGGAAAGAAGCGAAACGGGGCCAAGTATACGGTGTTCCAGCAAAACCGACGAATCCACTTTTCGCGGTTTCGGGCGAGCAACCTTTATCGACAGGATGGTGGCGCGACCGATAACGATCGTCGCTCGTCCAACCTTCTTTCTTCTTTCTTTCTTTCTTTCTTTCTTTCTTTCTTTCCTTCCTTCCTTCCTTCCTTCCTTCCTTCCTTTCGTTTCTCTACCTCTCCTCCCCCTCCCTTCTTCTTTCTTCTCCTTCGTCTCCTGCGATTTCCTCTGTTCACCCTGGTACGCGAACGTTCCACAGGCAGGATCCCGCGTTTATCGTCGCGTAAATGAGAAATCCTGCAACGCGGACGGCGCTCGAACCACGCACGTAGGTACGCACGCACATACACACTTTTTGGGGTCGTGCGCGTGACGCGGAAACACCGACCCCGTAGCCGCGCACCAGCAACTGCGCGCGGGTCGTATAACGAACGTGTCGAGAGTCCCTCTTCGAGAGACGACGGAAACTTCGGTGCACCTTCGGTCTCTCGCTGCTCTGTCTTTCCAATTCGCACGCGCACACGCACACATACCTCGAAATTTCTCCTTCCGTTTATCCCCTCTCTCTATCCGCTACCGGTCATCCCCTCCCTCTACCCCATACTTTTTCCATCCCCTTCGTGCTTTCGTTCGCACGCGATTTTCCTCTTTTCGCCGCCCTACCCTGCACCACCCGCTCCCTATTTAACTCGCTCCTTCTCCTTCTTTCCCCTGTTAGCCTCCCTTTCCAACCGACCCACCCCCGTCTATTTCGGTCTCCGTCTCTCTCCCCTCTATACACCTATTCCTACCATTCCGTAATCTCGGGTGGATCTCTTGCGCGCGCCTCTATCTCGGCTCCTTTCTCCCCTATCCTCCTTTCCTATATATTCCTCTGGGAATATCAGCTACGTTGCCTCTCACTCGCTGTCCACGTCCACGGCTATTACTCGCGAAAGAAAATTAACCACGGGATGATACGTCGTCGAAAAATCATCGATATCGGTAGCCTGCGAATAATCCATCGATCGTTTAAACATCATCACCGTTTACCGAAACAGATCGGCATCGGTCGATCGGCACGCCGTGCGTTCTGCATACTGTTTACGGAATAGAAAAGTGTCCCGTGATCCGCCATCTTTATTTTTATCGTTCTCGTCCAGGGGAGCTCCAACCATTTCCACCCTGATGCCTGTTTCTCCCTACGCCTCCATTCTACCCTTCGTTCTGTTCCCCTACCCCGGCCACCCAACACGGTGCCCTTGCCATCAGCTTCGCGTTTATCCGTCTCTCTCTCTCTCTCTCTTTCGTACCCCTTCCCTTCTCTCGTTATTCCCCTAACTCGCTTTTCGGCTCCTCCAGCTTCCTTCCTCCCTCCACGTTACGCAGTTTTCACGATCCCCTACCGCCGATTTTCCACCTCTTCACCCCTTTATCCCGTATTTTTCCGTCTCTCGACTAAAAACAACGGTACACACGTTGCCGGTTGCCTTCTGCCCCACGCAGTGCGTCGCTTCTATCGTTTCTACTACCAACGTCTATCGCTACCGTCTGCGACTTCTATTTCTCTTCTTTCCCCCGTCCCTCTTTCTCTCTCTCTCTCTCTCTCTCTCTCTCTCTCTCTCTCTCATTCTCACTCGGAACTTTAACTCGATCTGTCGGCCTTCGGACAATTTCCACCGAGATCCTCCTTCATTTTCCAGAGAGAGCAACAATTACCTTTCCTCGTCGCCGTTCGCCTATTTCCGTTCGATATTTTTCTCTCTTTTTTCGTAATTAGCGTCTCGTTCGGCATTTCCGAGTTTCTTTCCTTTCTTCTTCTACGTTCGATAGATTCCTGTAATCGTACGCGTTCGCGTTATATCCGAAATTCCGCCGTTCCTGGACAACGGAGACACCGGTCGGGACCGACGCGAGGTCGAGCGTCTAAAAAAAGCGTCGGATTAAGATATCCTCGGATTCGATGTCGCGCCTCCTTTATTCGTTGACCTACTGCCGCAAGAGATCCGATAGAAACGTAATTCTAATTGCTTGGGATCGTGTTCGCGGAAGACGTTCGTATCTCCTGTCCCCCACCCCTCCGCCCCCTGTTCGTACGATGCTCGATCGCTTCGTTCGTTGAACGTGAAGGATCGTCCGTTTTCGATGACTGTTTCAAACAGTCGTATCTCGATAAATGGCTGCGTTTCCAACGACGTTCAAACGACGATCGTCTGATACTTATCTTTGTCGGAGAAAGTAACATCGGTATGGAATTTATGGAATTGAGAAGATCGTCGACGTCTAAGGACGTATCGTCGTAGATGCAACCGTGATGTTCGAAATATATCTGTGGACGATGCAGCATTGAAGGCACAAAGCGCATGTACCGCGTTAGCATCCAGAGCGACCACGTTTTCTTGCGCACGGATATACGCATACACGAGAAGGCGTATCCTACCAAGGACGTTTCGCAGCAGATCCTTCTCTCTCCCTCTCCCTCCCACTCACTCTCTCTCTCTCTCTCTCTCTCTCTCTCTCTCTCGTGCTTATTCGCACTCCCTGTTTTGAAAGTTAGGTCGGCAGTATTACCGCGCATGACCACGGACGAAGGGAAATATTCGCGAATCGATAATTCGCGAGCAGCTGCAGCAACAGCAACGGGTTAGTCACGCGAACGACTAGCCCGTTCGATTATTACTGGAGCAATTCGCGTTGTGGTGGTAATCTCTAAATTATACATTGTTGTATATCCTTTGCGATATAGTAAGATCGTAGGTTAGGTCAACTGTCACAGTCTATACGATCGAGACACCGTTACGTACTGGCTTATGGTTTGCCATCGGTACATCAATCGGTCAAGATGTCGCTATTTTACGCTTTAATTAATAGAATCATACCGGCTACGGTACAGAATTTATCGGTCTTGTAGAATTTGCGCGTGTATCGTGACACATTGTCGTATCCAAGAGCATTCTCAATCTTAAGATCGTTCTCGTTCCAGTACATCCTAAAATTTGTACGTCGTTTTCTGCGCGCGTGAAAATCTTTACTTGTCCTTTGTGTCCTGACGATGGCGGGATAGAAAATCCTTGCAAATGTTTACGATAGCCAGATAGCCATCGGAAATAAAAATTTCAAAAACGTGATCACGCAACGTTGATAAATACTCTCGCAGGATAGACTCCAACATTTTGGTACTCATCAAAACGTGCTATCTTCGACTGCAATGACATCTGATTATTAGCAAGGAATATGTATGTGTACACGCTTAAATACACACGCGGTACGATCATCGTTGATCTTGTATCTCGATCCGTTCGCATCATGTGCACTAATTATCGCAATATCATTTCCTTTGTCTAATATCGTGAGTTGAATTTTAAAATATATATTCTTTGAATCTTCAGATTTGTATCTTCGATTGCTTTTCCACCATTTGTCCTCCTCCGACGACACGTAGCATGTCGATCCGTTGTCAGTTGTTACGTTACGGACATTAAGCGCTATTAACAGATAGAACGTATAAAAACACGACGCAAGGTAAACGTAAGGACAAGTCGTTACAATTCGTTTTCTTTATCTTCCTCGATCCTCGCGCAACGGCAAAATTCTATTTTTATAAATCGCCTCGAGAACGAAGATTCATCGATTGCGATAAGATATAACACTCGGCAAAAATTACTTGTTCCATAATAATTTTGTGTCCGTACTAAATCATTAATTTTCACTTATCGCGTTAAGCATTATGTAACAGCTATAATATCTTCCTTGAATATGCGGATGCGATTACAACGATGAATCATCGACAAATTGCGTCGCGTTGCAAACGTTATCTAACAATACATGTAAATTTTTGTAACACGTTCTGAATGATATACCAATGGCTGCGATACAAGGAAACTGATAGAAACGTTCATATCGTCGAGAAACTGCTTTGAAATAACTAGGAAAAAAAAAAAAAAAAAAAAATTACAATTACGTGTGTACGTGTCGAAATCTGACTGGTTATTAGCATCGGACGTGCTCGATTTTGTGATCACCGCATATGAAAATGCAGCAAGAGATAGAAAAAGGGATGTCAAAAGGTATGGGTAACAGAAGAGGAAAGATGAAGGGGATGAATAAGAAAGATTCAGAGGTGGAGGAAGAAATCGGGGTTGCTGCGATAGCGAAGGTGGAGAGGATGAAGCTATTCGGAAGGTTGAAGAGGCCGAAGCTACGAAGAACAGAGGCACGATCTTTCCTCGTCATCGTGACCGTCTCTGGCCGATTTTCTAACAAGGAGGCCAATTCAAATGGCATTGTGTCGTCACGTGCGACCACTCGCTCTCTCTCTCAACGGAACGCTGTTAGAACCTCTTCCCCCTGTACAACCGCAAAACTTTCCTACATTATCACTTCTCTGTACCTGCCTTCCTCTTCTCCTCCTACTCCTCCACCACCACCATCCTCCTCTTTCCTATTCTAGTCATTTTAGTCTCCCACCTCTTCTTTATTCTCTTGTATCAAAACAATCTTCCATGAAAGATTATACACACTTTGTTTCCTTTTTTCGCGATATGCAATTTGCTACTCTTTTCCTTATTTTATGTCGAACCTAAAGTTTATCGTACAACAGTAACATGCTTCTATACGAACAATTAACACAATGAACCAGTATGTATTTTGCATGTACTATGAAACACGATTCCACTCTCTATTTCTTTAAATAAATTACTTTATCTCGATAGCGATAGAAAAACTACATACAGTAAAACACAAAATATAAATATCTTTTTATTTTTATCCGAATAATACATCTAGCATTAAACAATAAGACGATAGCAAGCCCAATCTTTCGATTTAAACATCATAATGATCAAGTAAAAATTCATTCTTTGATATTGTAAAATATAGATATACATATACATACATACATACATACATACATACATCCATGCATACATACATACATACATACATACATGCGAGCGCGCGCACGGATAAGTTCACACATACCGGCTATTTACACAATTTTATACAACTTTCCTTTCTCCCGAAAGACTTTATTACACCAATCGAATCACAGTAATCATTTCCTAATTTCCGTAATTCCGTAATCGTATTTTTTTTTAGATAATATGCTTTTTTAATATAGATACGCAGTCTAATTTCAGATAATTTTGTCACGTTATTAGGAAATGGCTGAAAGCTCCCCTTTCTATCTATCTATCTATCTATCTATCTATCTATCTATCTAACTATATATATATATATGTGTGTGTGTGTAAAAAAGTTTACAGAACCTATACAGAAAACTTCATGTCAAAAACATCCAATTACATTTTATTATGTCTTTTTAGAGAAAGATATTAAAGACGTACCATTACCCTCTATCAAAGTTGTTCAACAAAATTTAATTTGATTAACGTAGCAACTAACGTCCCAAATATTTCCTATTAGAATTTTATTATATTTAGTTACATCTTATATGTCCTGCACATTAAAGAAAATTCTATTTTTGGTTTTCTAACATATATATATATATGTATGTATATATATATACACATATATATATGTATGTATATACAATAACAAATAATATTTACAAACTCAAGTTGCGCATCGTGTCATTAAAAAATATTTTTTCTCTCATTATATGTATATATGTATATCGCCAATAATCATCATTTAACATTCATAAAATAACTAAAAGTATATCTATTCGTCTATCGAACAAAATTATATATATATATATACCATGGTAACTAACGAAGAAAATGATAAATGTAGATATATTAATCGATAGCTGAGTGCAAAGATAAAATATGATAGGCCATAATTGTAAATATAAAACTGTAAATAAACATTAGTAAATTTAACAATGTTGATCAAAACTTTAAATAAAATAAGTGAATATTTCAAATGGATTGATTATAATAATTTTGGATAAACTGTTTCTATACGAATATTTTTTAAACGACTAACAGATATATCTGAAAGATTAAATTACATAGACATATGCCTAAAAATATAATTTGCAGTCTTAACGCTATTAAACTATTTTCATATATTTAAAATGAGTTTTAGTTAAAACAAGTTAATAGGGTAACAATAATCCTTACTATTAAAATAATGGCAGATCATTTTGAAGAAGAAATTTTCGCTTACCTTGATATAAAATACACGATGTAGAAAAAATGGTCGATGTACGGTGAGAATGTTAGACAAATGAAATAAGTTTACAGAACATGCACGTTAATGCAAACCATTTAGTTGACTGAGTTACAAGTGGTGATAATTTTAGTTCTTTTAAATAAAAGGTAAAGTTCTTGAAGCATTCAAAATTTTCCATTTTTTCTTAGTTAAGATTATTTTAGTAATCTATATGAAATTTTGTAACACCTTAAAAGAACATACCAATTTTATCCAAGACATAGACATGTGATAAAAGAATAGATGCAATCGAACTTTATACGTGAATATCGGTCTCTTCACAATCCGTGTCAATAATATTTGTAGCTTCATTTTCAATCGGTACAACAGATCCAATTTCACAAATTTGTGAATTCGCTACCGGTCGTTTATTGCGATTTATTATTTGAGCAACAGGGGCTGGCAACCCTTCAGCATCCGTATATAAATTCACCGTGTGTGGTTTAGTACTGCTCACAGAACACTCTAAATCCGGCAACTCACCTAATTAAATGATCAAAGTTGGTATTTTCTTTTTTTCACTACTTTGATTATTAACCCTCACAGTGCTAGGGAACTATAACCATATAATAAACTATGCAGGTACTAATTAATAACGAATCATGTTTAACTGCAATGGGAGGATTAATAAAAACCACATTTAAATGATGTATAAAAATAATTCTTACCATTGATGCTATGAATATTAAACGCTCTGAAAACCGTTCCACTAGATGGTTCTCCACCACTTATACTAGATTCATCATCTGGTGTATCAAACAATTCTTCAGAATCAGAACTACTGCTTGAATGGATCATATCGCGTTGCCTTGTTTCCGACCTTCTAGCACGACTAAAAGGATTCTCCCTCTGTCGTGAAAATGTTCCACCTTGAGTTCCTAATAAAATATTTCCGATTTAGCAGAATATAACTTATCGTATGGTACAAGTGATTCTTTAATTGAATTTTTTTAATATGGAAAAATAAAGATCTTTTTCATACCTTGATGACCTTCACGGATCAAAGGTGTCGTGTCATCGGCATCCGAATCACTTTCGTCAGTAACAACTTGTTCATCCGCCGCAAAAACTTTTCGTTTACAAACGGGACAAACTCTACGATTTTTTGTCAGCCAAGGGTCAATACATTTTGTATGATAAGCTGGAAATAAATGATACGTTATTATTCAAGATACAAATAATATTAACTATAAAACATTTCATGTACTAAACAACGTGTTTAAATGTACTAAACACATACTAACCATGTGCACAAGGCAAAACTCTTAATTTTTCACCTTCTGCGTAATCATCTAAACAGATGGCACATGTTTCATATGGATCACCTTTCGTATATTTATGCGTAGGAATTTTTTTCAAGCTTGAATTAGGTAACCTATGCCTTCGTTGCCTTCTTCTATCTTTAATACATCTAACAATCTGTAATTTACAAAAAAATGTTTTAAATATAATTATTAACTGAAAACACTTACTACAATAATTTAGATATTGCTTAATATATGTGATATACTTAGGATATGCTCACCATAAAGATAACCATGACTAGAAAACATATCCCAACAACAATAGCAAAAGGTAAAAGCAAGTGTGTTATATTAAATGGAGTATCATCATTAATTAGTACAAAATACAATTCATCGTATAAATAATTTTCCTTAATAATCAATCCTGTGATCTCGCTAACAAATACAGATGGTATTAATATTCCTACAGGATCTCTAGCTTGCATTGGTTCTGTAACAAAGTATATATTTATAATTTCCACCTCTCAATACTGGAATATTATCATACGAATATTTCCAATGATGATTATTATATATGTATATTTTTATAATAAAAATAATTACCTAATTTGTTGCTGTTCACATTATGTATAATTACAGCGTCATATCCTGCTTTCTGTGCCATTCGTATTTTTCTTTCAAAACTACAGTTATAGCGAGCTACTAAAATTACCCAATTACCATTATAATTAGTAGTATTGGGAGGGCCCTGTATTTCATGACACGCTGTAGGTGGTTCTGCATACACAACCATCCCCTAACAAAAAGTTTCCCGTAATTAATCAAAGTATTTATTTCGTTCCTAATTCGTATTTGTTTATTATTTTATTTTCTTATAAACTATCAAAACTATCAACATAATGATATTCCATAGGTAATTTAATTTATATTTTATACTGCAATATTTTTTCCAATGTGTATTGAATAACAGAAAAGATCATTGAAGCATTATATATGATTGTACGTTAAAATACCTTAATCCCTTCAGATGGTATTAAACCTCCAAATCTTGCAGGCATGTCTCTAAATTCTTCTTCAATTTGATGCCTTGCAGCTGCAGAAAATACTAAAATATCTGCTCTGCTGCACATCACACAAAAGACAAGAAATGTAAGCCACAACTGAAGTTGGTGGCTTAAGCAACACTGTTTCATCTTTTAAAGTATCAGAAGTGTATATCCACTATCTTGTTAATTTTAATACTCTATCAAGAATTTGATTAAGGACTTCATTATATATTGTATTTAATCCCAAGATACTAATGTATCCATCGCAATGAACAAATTAACGCTAGCCTGCCAAAATGATTATAATAGTTTCAGACTGTTTATTTACATTGTTGTTTACTTTTTATTTACGTATATTACATATCATCATAAAATTCCAATTAATAAATTATACAATTTTATAATTTTTACAATGTAGCTTGTGAACTTGTATTCAAATATTTCAATTAAAAACAACATTAGTTTTCAATGTGAATCTTTTTTCCCAATACACATTTCTTGGCAATAAGTCACATATTTTATAGTAATAAGGACCTTTTATCTTTAAAAGAATCGATTATTGGTGGATTTACTAGTAGATATACTAAATATCATATTATATCATTAAGTAATAATCAGCTTTCCGTGCAATGAAGATAAAGGTTAATTCGCATTTCGTGGAGTAATTTCCATTTATTTTACGTAATTAATGAGCGAAATTAAGGTATCAGACACATACAAAGTACCTAATATCGTGTGAGTTATAACGTTCCCTTCTAACGATATATGTATGTTGTAAATGATTAATTATTGATCAATTACTAAATAAACGACCCGTAAGCAGAAAATATAAATCTTATTCTTTTGCTGGTATGAGAAAAAAGATTGTGCACTTAATGTGCAACGCACATTCGTAATTTCGACGTAATATATTGAGGAACGGTTAGCATGATCATAGGATATGATAATTGAATTTCTCCAAGTTATACCGGATACAGTAAAATACTAAATATAATAATTCATATGAATAAGAACAATATACACAAGTAAATGGATACGTGACAAACGGTGAGATACATATACATATGTATGAAAATTTAACCCTATAATTTTCCTTGCTGATAAAAACACTCAAATATAAATACATAGATAATTTCGATACATACTAGTACTCCTCTATTTTTTTCATCCAGGAAAACTGCGTTATGTATGACACGCAGGGAACGTTCAATCGGTTCATAAAGTGCACGTACATGCAAACACATCCATTCACAGATGTAATATTGTAGATATTATGAGTGTGCAATAAGATACATATCGTTTATACATCGCATTTCATTTGCACCTTCGTGAATCTCTCTTCCACAAATTTGAGGTTATAAGGATATCGTAAAACGTCGTGAATATTGTTCACTGATAAAAACGTAAAATCTTTACGACGACATTAGATCGACTGCGACGTTGTTTAATCTATTGAATAAAATTTGTAAGCAAATGTCAAAGGCCCAGCTCTGTAAACGAATTGCTCATTCGTGCTTATTCATAATTACTTTAATAAAAGCGATTCGACCAGTCGTATGTACATAACACAAAAACACATTCTACACAATTTCTCTATTTAAAAAAAAAAGAAACTGTACGTAACTTGATCACTGGAGTGGAGTCACGCGGATGTCATACAGATACATACATATACTTTTTCCTCTATTTTCTTGTGGAACTATCTGATAGAGCCATGACGAACATATTCATCGCTGTGTTTGCTTGTGTGTACGTCCATGCGTTGCAAGCGCTAAATTTAAATTCAATTAAATGTCAGCTTATAACGCATCGATTTTTATGTTATACAATTAATATTCCTTATAGAACTAACCTACAGATTGAACTTTACTTATTTAAATTTCCGATTCGTCATTTTCATATCCTAATCATTAAAGGAATGCTAATATTTATTTGAGATATTCTATTCTCTAATCTAATCTAAAGTATGTATCTAGTACTCAATTAAGTTTGTTATTCTTATAAATAATTATAAAACTGACGTTAATATTCTTCATATTATTTTTATTTTAGTTCATTAAATAAATTAAACATATGACATGATTTTCGTAAAAAGTATATTTAAAGTATACATACTTACAATTAGTACAACTACAACTGTTTACATTAGATAAAACATCTATAACATCAGTGTCCCTAAATAATCACAGAAAAGACTGATTACTCAGTAAAATCAATCAAGGAGAGATATTTTTCTGCCTTCGGGTGTAAAATTTATGTCTACTATGTATTTATAATATCGTACTTTTCTAAGTTACTTATATTTTATGTTAAAAAATTATTGGAACACGTGCACATCACAAATGTGAAGAACGATCATTTACAAAATATATGATTCAACGAGTGTAATACATAGCACAACCAAAACTCGACTCAATACGATTTATTCTATATAAAGACAATTAAAAAAACATTATTTATATTTAATCTGGCTTTTAATACTTAAGGAATAATTAATTGAATTTACATCATAGTATATAACATATTTTGCTTGAGTGACTTCGAGAAGACTATATTTTTACTATTTCAGCATAATTATCATCATTTATAAAAAAGTGATTAACTATTAGAATGGTAATGTACTGAATATATTACAAAGAAAGGTCATTATTGAAAATCAGAAATTCCGGTTTGTATCAAAGCGTTATTCCATTGTAAATAAAAATGTGTGTATATATATATATGTATATATGCACATACACACACACACATACACACATATAAGATGGAGGCACTCATTAGCAAAATCGCTTATACTGAAACAAATTACAAATTTATACATTGCACCAAGTTCGTTATTTTCTATAAGATTTTAATAATGAAGTGAAACATTACTCCGATTTCATCAAAACTTTTCACGAGAAAATCTTTCATCCAAACGTTGTGCTTTATTAATGATAGCATTCTTCTGAGCTTGATCAAATCGATTAACTTGTAAGTCAATATCTCTGTCAAATGGTCTTCTAATTGCCTGTTCAGTTGACCTTGCCTTTTTCTTTTCTTTCTAGAATTTATATTTTATTTACTAAAGTTCAATTTATCGAGAGATCAAAATATACGAAAACAAAGTATGCGATAAACGTATACCTGTTTTTGCTTCTGTAGCTTGTTTTGATGTATTTCTAAAAGTGACTTTTCACGTTTCTTATTTTCCCGACATTCAGTTTCATCACTTTCATCAAATAACTCTCGAATTGATGTTTGAACATTGTACAGTTTTTCTTCTTCCTAAAATAATAAAATATTTACAACTTTACTGTATAGAAATAATTCTCTGCTCTACTAAATACTACGCCATATTTACTCGTTGTTTCCGTTTCTCAGCTTTCTTTGCTGGAGTATCTGTCCAGCACGATCTATCAGACATATCTGGACCTGCTTTCATTCGAAATTTTCGTGCTGTTAACCCTAGATTATTGATCTGAGTCGGAGGTAACTCGATCATCCATTCTTCCCGTTGATTCACCATACTATAATCCTAAAATGTTATTCATTGCATTGCAGTCTGAATATTGTAAATATCGAAATATGATTTATTTTACCTCGTCCTTTTGTTCACTTTTAATTAGCTGCGCTCTTTGTTCCAATTGTCTATGTACATAGTTACTCTCTAACGCTGGATGATTAACCGGCAATGGACCTATGCCGTCTTCGTCTTCAGATTCTATTTGATCTACTTCATTATTATTAAACGACTCTATGATATTTGGTGGGGTAGGGCCTATGGATTTTGTATTTGTTTCATTATTACATTTCTGTTTTAATAAATGTGGTGGTAATGCTGGACCAAAGATAACATCCGAATCGTTTTGAATTGTATTATCTTGATTAATACTATTTAGTGTGTCACTTTCAATTCTTTCATTTATATTCTGTGCATCATATTTTGGTAAACAAGGTCCTATAAAATGTATATCTGTATTTGATTCCATACTAGTGGGAGAATTAGTTATTAACTGCGGCGGCAAAGCCGGTCCATATGTCGTAGATTTCTCAGCATACATATGAGATGAATGGACATCTGTTACTTTTACAGAGTCGTAATTATTAAGATGCAAGGAAGTTTGCTCAGTAAAATTCAAATTTTCTTCCTTACTATTTAAATCAACTGTATCTTTCCTTGATTCCGTCAGTATAGGCGACGTAGTACCTAATGAGGAATCTGAAATGGCACCAGAATTATTATTGCTGGAACCATACAACATATCATTCTTCCTTGCATTTACCTTTGGCGATCCTTCCATGGATTCGATTCGTATCACGTGCTTTTTCGATGAATTATCATATTCATTGCTCAAATTTCTTTTTTTCGATTTCTTATTATGTTGTCGTGATAATGAGCTTTTGTTTCTTATTTCCGAACTATCAGACAAATTTTCATCCGTTTCTGACAGGATGTCAAATTCAGATAAATTTAATTCCTCCTTATATCCTTGACTCTCCACTGAAAAATCTCTTTTCATTAGTGATTCATTACCGCTATGACCCTGTCCTATACTTTTGGGCGAGGAGTATTCTTCTAAGCGTTGCTCTTCATCTTCTTTTGCCTGCGTCCTTTTATGCATATTATATCTTTCAGACTCTCCTCGAAACTTACCGTGATCTTCAGATCTTACTTTATACGATTGATAACTTTTATCACGACTTTTATCGCAAACATGATGCTTATATTTTTCGTTAGATTTATTCCTATGCTTGTCATTTAGAGATCTATCATTTTCATTTCTGCTACGACATCGTTCTTGAGATCTGTCGCTTCGATGTTCGTTTCGATCTCGATTTTTGTGTCGTTTCGGGTCTTTTGTTTTATGCTTTGAGGATAACGAAGTACTTTTAATATCCGAACTGACATCTCTTACACTTTTATAATCTTTATTATCTTCGCGTCTTGAGTTTCTTGACTCGTCAGAATGTTTTGTATATTTAGTAGAATATTTGAGGTCTTTATTATCAGTGTTTAATTCTTTTGAAAATTTATGTTCTCTATTACAATCATGTTTAGATTTGTCTTCTTTATCTTTGTATTCTGTATCACTATGGCAAAATTCCTGTTCTGACTTTCCTGATTTTACATCTACTTGGACATTATCTTTACGGGTGGCTTCAAAACGAAATCGTCGTCCTTCATCACTGTCCTGACTCTCTGAGTCAGAATCCATCGTAGTCATAATTAGTTATTTGCTGAAAGTAGCAGAAATTTAATTTTTTACATGTACATAAAAGAAATATACATATATTTTTAATATAAACAGATAACGCCATATACATATATATGTAACAGAGATTAATTTCAATTCTTAACTCTTAATTATTCTAGCTAGTGGAATAGGACAGTATTTCATAAAAATATTTCAAGACACGACTATACATTATGTAAACGATAATACCTAGGAAAAATAATTACAATTTAACTAGATGAGAACTTTATTTCAAATACATTCGTATGAAACATAGTACATATGACAGAATTAAAGTATGAGTAAAATAAATGTAATTACTACTCCATGCTCTTGTCTGTTTCCTTTGATTGTGCTTGGTTCTTCTTCACACCTTCCACTATGCTTTTAACTTTACTTTGATTTGGCTCTAGTTTTGAAAGGGATGTTATCTGTGAATTTGTTTGTAACATCTTCATTACTTTCGCTACACTGTACTGAACAGATTTCATAAATCCAGCCGTTATAATCCCTTTTAAACTTTGGGTAACGCTGGATCTCCATACAATTTCTTTCAAACATTCCTCTAATATTTCACCGCAATCAGGATCATAAGCAATTGCGCGTAAACAATCTTCAGTATCCTTTGATCTAGGACCTTGAGACCATGCTCGAACAAGTTTAACTTGTGGTATTCTAGGTAACTGATTCAGATGATGTATTTTTGCTGCAGGACTTATATCTTGATGACAAGTAACAGCCATTTTCTCAGACTTTGGAATATCAACATAATTTTCAAAATGTTGCAAAATTGGACTATATAATTGCTTGAAGTGTGTCATCTGAGGTAGAACAATGTTATTAACTTTTTCTTTATTCTCACCAAAAGTCATTCGAAAATCACCATTGTATGATAAACCAGCAACAGTTTTATAAAAGTCAACTTCTGTAAAATGCTGTGGAAGCAATAATAATGCTGCATGTACAGCTGAATGTAAATTTTGTACGAGAGCTGTAGGTAATTGAGAATATTCATTTGGTTCCACGAGTATTTTAACTGGCTTATGTAACCTTCCTGCTAAATATATATCGGTCCAATCTAACAGATCTTCTATTAATGAAATTTCAGAAATTACACCATATTTGATAATATATCCTTCTGGCATTTGAACTAATGTATTATAATACATTTTAGCGCCCCATTTTTCTTGTACATTAGTAATTGCTTTATGCCCAAATAATCTCAATGGTTGAGCGTAATGTTTAGGATTAAGTTTCAAATTTTCGGCATGCCATTGGTTTACATTACGAACAACAAATATAAGATCCACCATATTGTTAGACTGATTGTTTAATTGTTTGAATGCAGCAGATCCATATGCAAAGCAAAACTTTATGTTTCTTGGGAAATTTTTAAGTAATTCTTTCAATTGATGAACTCCTACTAACTTTTCCATTATATAGAAATATTAACAGTACAATCAAGTTCTGTATAAAAGCACTCAATAGCTTTAATTCTGCATAATACTTCTTTATCCTTAAATATTAAACTAAAAGTTTTAATGCAATCATTACAGATGTTTCCCCTTTTCTTTCTTCTATAAATTTAATTAGAGTACAGTTGATTTGTTTTGTGACTATCAAAATTATAGATGTAATTAAAGGAAAAAAAGAAGTGGCACTTGAAGTAAAATAAATATTTTTCGGTCCCAAATCGTCTTACAGTTTCAACAAGAAAGATCGCAAATTTTTGGACATTTGTAATCAACTGCGCCCTTTATCAACCGAGATCCATTCCGTCTAACCTAAAATTTCGTCTCATGAATTGTTTAATTAGTGCACATACTTACTTAAGGTCGAAGGAATATCCTATACCGAAGATTTACTACTATCCATTAACCTCAATAATATAATTAATTTAAAATAAATAAGAGTAAACAAACGATAAAATTATGCAATATAACATCTGTGCTGCGTATCGTATCCACAAAAACATGATTGCTTGAAGTACAATACCATCTGTTTTATATTGGCTAGTTTAGAAATCGCCAATTTCCGTTCTGTCTTTTCATTGGATTTAATCATTGGATACTTCTATGTACTATTTTGTTGGAACATTTCGATATATTTTCGTAGTTATTTTCACACATACGCATATATATATATATATATATATATATACCTGTATCAGTAATACAATTAACCATTTTAATAATTCTTAATTATTTCCTTTCAAAAATGTTCCAGTCTATTCGGTAGTATACATACATAGCTAGGTACTAGATGGTCTGTCAACTTTGTCACCCTAGTGTATTTTTTATGCAACTTCTGGTAGAGTATGAGAGCATGATTACTAATTCCAGATTTGTAATAGATTTATAATAATTTACAATTTATATTAAAACAATATATTTTCTAGTGTATTACGTGCATTATCTAGTTATATATGCACGTCTAAATTTGACAATGTTGAATATATAGTTAAACATAATTGCGAAGGAACACACGATCAAATTAGACGTTTTGATTACACGGTTGATATTACTTAAATAAAGGACATTATTTAAAAATATCTATTGAAATATTACAAGGAACCGTTTCGTTTTATTAAGAAATTAGGTATTGTAACAAAATCTGTGCGTAGTATATTTCATGAAATATTGACTAACAATTCTATTTAACATATATATTATACAGACAAATAGAAATAGATATTAAAAGCTATGGAGGTTGAGGAAAATAACGCAGCGGCTTCAACGGATACACCGATGGATGTTGACGAGGATAATGCTGGAAAAACTAATATCACATCAACAAATCCTCCTAGTGCTATCAAAGTAATGGCATCTTCTGGAACTGTTGGCTCTGTCTCTATCAGTCTTCATCCTCTTGTCATAATGAATGTTAGCGAGCATTGGACTAGGCTTCGTGCTCAAGAAGGGACAGATCAACTAGGTATATATTTTGTTTCGTTTTTCATTGTTCTTTCATTAGTTCATATTTCTAATAATTTAATATTTTAGTATATGGAGCACTAATTGGCAAGCAAAAGGGACGCAATATAGAAATTATGAATTCTTTCGAATTAATGTTTACATGTATTAAAGATGATGTTATAATTGATAGAGATTATTATAATACTAAGGAGGAACAATTTAAACAAGTATTTAGTGAAATGGATTTTCTTGGGTGGTATACTACAGGTGATATGCCCAATGAAAGAGACATTACAGTACATAAACAACTTTGTGAAATTAACGAAAGCCCTGTGTTATTGAAACTTGATCCAAGACCAAAAAATACTGATGTATGTATTTGTTATTATTAGCTATATGTGTGCGTGCATATTATTTAATAAGTATTCGATATGTTTTGCAGCAACTCTCTGTGTCCATGTATGAATCTGTGATTGATTTGGTAAATGGAGAAGCTACAATGTTGTTTGTTCCATTGACTTACACATTGGCAACAGAGGAAGCAGAGAGAATTGGGGTGGATCATGTAGCAAGAATGTGTAGCAATGATCAAGGAGAAAGTTCATTGGGTAATTTCAGGCCTATTTAGTTAATTCATAATTATGTAAATAACTGAAAATAAAGTAATATTTAAATTTGTAATTCGTTTGTAACAGTTGCAGAACATCTTACTGCACAACATAGTGCTATAAAAATGTTACATTCAAGGGTAAAACTAGTACTGAAATATGTACAAGCTGTACAAAATGGAGAATTAAAGGGGAATCATGAAGTTTTAAGAGCAGCTTGTTCTTTGGGTCATAGATTACCAGTTTTAAATAATCCCAAGTTCAAAGCTGACTTTTATAACGTAAGTATATGTTACGGTGTCATTAGGAAAAAAATTTGCCTACATATTTAATATATTGTTTGTGTTTTTAGCAATGTAATGACTTCGGTCTAATGACGTATCTTGGTATCATAACAAAAGGTTGCAACAATATTAATCAATTTGTTAATAAGTTTAATATTTTGTATGATAGACAAGGTGTAGGTCGTCGATTGCGGAGTCTTTTCTTGTGATAAGTGAATAGGATTCATTGTTTTTATACTTGTATCTTTTTTACTCCATAAATTATAATGAATATTCCTGAAATTTGTGAAATTCAGTATGGTAAATTTAATTGGTTTGTAAATTGAACACTGTAGTAGATATTGTACCTCTTAAAAATAAACATAAAAGTGAAATAAATATTGCAATACTTGGTTTGAGTTCACAAGGATAATCAAATTCTATGTTACTTTCGTAATATAAATTTTTTAATACATGCTTCGTACTTCTTTTTTAATATACAATATACATACAAAGAATTTTGTAACACATTCTACATAATATTATTTAGAACAAAACGTACATCGAGAATGTACAAATGGTTGATACAGACATAGTTGCGCGCTTTTTTCTTTCTTGTTTTCATTTTTTTGTAATAGTGGAAGACATCTCGTAGTATATATATATACATACATACGTACGTACATAAGTTTATATATATACGTGATTTATGTTCTCAGAGGCCACGTTACTCTCTCCTTATATACTCAATTTGTATCGTTAATGTAATTTATTTCGTATAAATTCTATTCAATATAAAAAAGCGGCCTATAAAATACGACTAGAAGTCTTTATCTAAAAATCTATATGATTATTACATATATCTTTACTTGACATTATATAACGACTTATAAATATTATACTGTACAAAATATATGGTATAATAAATTGTGCCTCGTTAATTATTGCAGGTAACTGTTATCCAGTTACATACTTTATGTTAACATAAAACAGAATTGACTTCTTTTTCATATGACTAGATCTCTATTGAATTAGGACAAATTTTTGTTCACGATTTCATCAAATAACTGTGTTAGTCACTTATAATATTTAATTTATATTGCACTAACGATATTCGATGTTACCTGTACAATATATAATATATTCTCTAAAAAGTACAGAATTTACAACTGTTATTTTTGTACATTAAGTTGTGCGAATTTGTTTGATATTGTATTGATATGAAACATTTTAACCACGAAAATTCATGTTTCTTTCTGATTCATACAAATGTTAAAAAACTAAAATTCTTTTGATTGCGAGATTTCTCACAAATAATTTCTGAAGTACATTTTACTTTCACGAATTGCAAAAGACACACACTCGTTTGTTGTACTGTTTTGATATTACCTTCAAGTATTTAATAAGCTGTCTTCGATCATGGTAGCAAGTATGTCTACCAAAACCGACAGCATTAAATCGGGCTAAGGACTTGGTTTATCCATACCAATTATCTCCTCAAAAAGAGTATTTCTTCCTTCTGTTCTTTCATCAATAATGTGTAACGCAAATCTTAATGTTGCTGCGGCTAAATCGCCGACTGACCAATGTCTGTCCATAAGAACTCTACTCACAGTATCTAACTGAAATGTCAAATCCAAAGTGATAAAACAAATGGAATTGTGTATGAAAATGTTATATATGATTAGTGTTGTATTTGTTACCTTAGACAAACTGGGATTTCCTGTAGTATAATATATTAATTTTGGTACTCCTGCCAAGGAAGCAGCAAGCCATTGAATAACAAGCTTCAATTGTGGATCACCCTTTAAACGAGATCCACAACCCCAGTTGCCTGTAGCAACAGGTAATAATCCACCTGTTTGTGGACTACCATCTCTTGGTATCTAAAAGATTATTTTAACAAATTCAAAATTATTCGTCATTTTTATATAAACGTAATTCAAACCACATAAAACTATAATATCTTGAACAATGTTATTATAAAATGCACAACAAGTTTAATAATATCTTATATTAATATAAAAGTTATACTATATTAATCTACGAGTAAGAGACATTGAAGACGTTATCAGATAGAATGAGAGACAAATCATTAGTTATTGGGAATACAATTAAAAAATATTTTAAGCCAGATAGAGAAGTATATACTTGTAATTCATCATGCAATAAGTAACTAAGTTTAAAAGGCATTTATCGTTATCATAGTAAAAGATAATTAATCGGTGATACCATTACATGCATTATATTTATATTAATATATTTGTAACATAAATTTGCTCACGTTACATGTTATATTCGATTCGAATTGTTGCGCAATTTTGTCATTTCTGATATTGAAAGATTGTGCTGTGTTTATCCCTTTCACAGATCCAGATGTACTTAAAGAAACAGGATTAGATAGATACACGGTAGTTTCGTCATCAACCAAAGTTTGAAAAACTTCAGACGTAAATGTTACCGTTCTAAGCTTTTTACGTTGAATATCCTTTACCTCTTTTGACATAGTATGATTACTTAAAGCATCTTCATAATATTCTACATCTTCAGACACAGATACCTGTATAGCGTAATGAACTGATGAGATTTGGCTATGTATAGAACGTTATTTAACATAGCAATAGTCTTCAGTTTGTCTCTCATTCTTCATCGATACAATAATTTAAAATAAAAAAATGTATAATCTATGGAATCATTAATAATCCATCTTAATAGATGTACGTTTGCAATATTATTGTTTCGTTCAAAGATCAAGTAATATTGACTGAAGGAAAGGAAAGCATCTTGTTTCTTACTGATTGTTGCCTCCTATTTTTTTGACGGGCTAGCTCTAAACTCAAACTTCTCACAGCCAAAGCTAATTTATGGCTTTGATTTACGTCGGTAGAATCAATGAAAGGTTGCGGCTCGCCCTCTTGAACTGGAACACCAGCAAACGATTCACTAAGAGCTCTTTTTAATAACGAGCCTGCGAATTGAACTACTGCTCTATCTCTCGCGTCTAATTCACGAGACTCATCTGCTGTTATAGGATCCTCTAACCATTTCGCCAGTTGTTCGTAAACTTCTTCGAGTTCCGAACAAAAATCTTAATATAAGAAAATAAGTCAGTTTCCTTATATTATATTTGAAAGCTGATTAAAGTATGTTATCTATAAAATGTTCAGTGTGATACTTGCCAGAATTGTATTCAGTGCTGAAACTGTACCTGCTACTTGCACTTGTGTCTCTTCTTTGTAGCATAGGTTGATTTTGCCGAAATCTACCTAACCACTTTTGTTCAGCTTCCAAAGATTCCTTCAAAAAATCTTCATCCACCGTTTCGTCTCGTAAAACAAAACCTCTTGAACCTCCTCTTTTTACTCTATATGATTTTATATAGATTAAATAAATTTTTAAATATGGTACAGTATGCGTATTTAAATAAATTGTCTTACTTAATATCTTGATCGCAAACGTGACTTCCAGATACGCTTATTCCTACCGCATAGCTACTCTCTCCAAATGAAGTGTTCAATGAAGCAGCTCCAGTAGCTGTAGTTTCTCGTTTTAATGCGTCTCTTAATCGTTGAGCGAAAGTTCCTCTTCGCTCTGGGGTATCCAATTGAGTGCTGTAGCGTTTACTTAATTTCTGTTCTTCTTCCTCTTCATTGCAACAAATAATAATATATAAATTCCGCGTTTTGTATTATAGACGGTTGATCAAAAATATTACATACATACCCAAATCTTCATCTATAGTATCTTTCGCGCTATGGAAGCTGTCTGTACTTTGACTATTACAACTACTGTAAACCGACATTTGACCAAGTGACTTTCGTGTAACTGGCAAAACTTCGCCGCTGGATCCAAGAACGATAAAACGATTTCTTTTGTTTGTATAACTAGTATCATTGTACACTTTATGAGGACTGGGTGATCTTATGGATTTACCATTTGGTTTGCTACGAACTTCTGTGAAAATATCATACTTGTGCTCACATAACACAGATTTATCTAAAAACAGATACGAATTATAACTCTGCGCGATTGTTAATCATCTTCGATAATGGTTTTGTTATCGTATCTGCTTCGGTACCGTTATTTGTTGATAATACTTTATCATCCCCTTCTATTTCTGGAGGAGTGCTACTAAAACTTTCTCCGATCGGTGATAATCTCCGAGATCCAACTGTAACGTCTATATCGGATTCTGACTTTACAGGATCAGTTGGGCTACTTGGGACATGTCTTTGTCGGAATCCAAGTAAAGATTTATTCATTTCTCGTAATATATTATCTTCTTCGAATTGCGATAAAGGTAATCGTGAATAATCTTCAGGATCGATACAGCATACCGTTACCTGTGCAAAAATAACAAAGAAATAGAGTAAATGAAGACATTTATCGATGGTAAAAGGAAAAATTGAGAATAAGAATAGATAATAGTATACTAACGATATTTGGTTTTGGCAGAGCTTCAAATATGGCTCTGTTGCGAGGATCATTTATTCTAGATAAATGTCTAACTCCTTCGACTATTAAAACTTCGTTGTCTTCTAAACCCTCGACAGACAATATTGCCACGAGCATTTCGGGATGCGTTGCTATCTAAGAATTAAATTAATAACTATAATCGTTGCTTTTTATTTCGAAAACAATCTCTATTGTTTAGTTTTTTCGATCTCTCTTTTTTTTTTTTCTTTTAGAAAGCTACGATTAATCCAGATGGAAATTATTTTTCTCACGCCTTTAATTATTTACATGTACGGTTTCTTGCGTAACATCACCATCAAGTACACCGCCACCAAATTTCGCACTCGCAAAGCAAACTCGCAGTACTTTAGCTTCTGGTTCCACTCTGTCTAAACGACCCTCGTGGCGTATCATCAGCGGGCACAAAGGAACAGTGCTCTCTAACCAGTCCTCAATAGTTAACCACTGTTTTGATATCATTACCTAAAAAATTTGATGTTCATTTCGATGTCACGAGAATTTGATAAGATCATAGCATTGAAATTATAACACACAGTACCTGTCTAGAAATTATTAATTTTCCATCTAACGCGTTTTCGGTATCAAGGTAGTCGTAGTAGCGAAATATGCTTCTTAGTTTTGCTTTCTGCCCGTTACTAAAGAAAATAACACAGAATTACATTTACGTTTAATATTGACCTTTTATCCCGTGTTTCGCTGAAAGCATCCTTAGCATTAAATATTTTTTACTCAATGTTCTGAGCTTGATCCTTACTTATGAAGATGTTTGAAGAAATTTGTGAAATTGAAGTCCCGTAAAGTTGGGTGCGTCTTTGCCGTCCTTTTTGGGTATGTGGAGAAGAAGGCGTTCGCGATTAAAGATGAAATGAAGGCGTAACTGTACTCGACGCAATCTCCTACAACGTAGACAAAAAGTATCACGTTTCGTCTTATCCCAGATATTTATTATATTATTATATTATTGTCATTAAATTAAATGCAATTTATTTGAAATTACCTTGCTGTTGAAGACTAAAGTGTAAACCTTGCGGAGGTTTACAAGATCTTAGAGCTTTTGCTCTTTCTACTATTCGTGGTATCGTGTTTATAAAGATTTGATCCCGTTCGGCGAAATCGAGATCGGTATCAAGAAATGTTGCCAATCCGGAAAATAATTCAGGATCCTGTACGTCCTCTTCAGGATCAAGACTTATGCTGTAAAATAAAAACGATATAGCTTAAAGTAACTCGTTAAAGCTGGCTGGATAACTTATAAAAACACGTAACAATTACAGTACAAAAAAAAACATTTAAAACATGGGTGATCTTTGTACAGATAGGCGTTGTATACTTAAGAGCATTTGGGTACATCTTTTATGGATATTTAGAAATATTTTTGATCAGATACCTTTTCAGTATGCACTGTTCCTCGTATCTTTATAACAGCATGTAGCAAAAAAATCGAGTTCGTTAATATCTCCGCGAGACGGAGCAACAGATCGATTCGATATGCATATCATACATATATATTCGCGTTACCGATTAATCGAAATTCACGTATGCGTGATATTCATTTAAATAGCTGTAGTGACGACATACTTACTTGCACATGTCGTGTAGTCTTTGCATCGCTTCCACGAGATCTTCGGAATTCCTGGCAGCAGCCGCCCGATCCAGTTGCTTTACGACGGCAGGCCACCATGGTAAGTCACAGGGTAACATTACTAGAGCCATTCTAATCGCCGATCTAAACATCGAATATCATGGTATCCGGTCCAACGACGCGCCCAGTATGTAAGTCGAAAAAGAGTGAAAGAAATAATCGGTAATAATCAGTCGTAAGCCAGACAACGTCGCTTCGATAATGTATTTATGGTATATTTTCGATCGTGTTTCTAAACACATTGTATTTTACGTTAAAGGATTTAACACGTGTAGCACTCGTATTTGCAGTCATGCTATCGCATAACGTTACGCGAAAAGTAAATATAAAGTTTCAAAAGAAATTCTTTTTTTATAGCTAGCCTACGATCACTGATTCACCGATTTGAAACTATCCATGTATAAGTGCGAAATTGGACTATGATTGGGCGACGATACGTAAGCTAAGAACGAGTACTCGTTATATTATGAACTAGATAAATTTTTTATTAAATTTTACTATATAATATTTTTTATCTCATTCCTACAACAATTTCGCGTAATTATTTCGATCAAAGTTCAATCAAATCCCACAGCATATATATATATATATATATATATATATATATATATATATATATATATATATATATATATACACATACATATGCATACATCTTTTTACTTGAATTATTATTAGTCTAATTGTAAATGTATTACTACAGCACACACTACTATGTGTATTACTTGCGAGCATACATATTGTATTCTTTTAAAAAATGGCAAGTAGTATAAATTTAAAACAAGCGCGATATGCCTACCGAATCGTCGACACGGCATACGTACGTTTACGCGCGAATTGTCGCGTAAAAATAAATATTCCATGGTTATAAAATGAAACAAGGTTTCACGCGCCATGTAACTCGATATCCTTGGTCCCTCGCTTAAAAATATACGTCGTATTCCTTGTAAAATGGAACCTCTAATTAATTTTTAAATACACGTATTCGAAAGGATAAGTAAAAACTTCTACATTACGACACAAATTTCACAAATAAATTGTTCTTTTAATCGATATTATTCTCATTGTGCTTAGTAATATATAAACAAATAATTATATTAATATTACAATCAATTATTATAGAAAAAAGGTAATTCATAGTACGAAAATAATATTAACGTTAATTGTATATATAGGCCATTTAATAAATTACCTCTCTCTGACACTTTTCCCGGTTCATTTCAAACTGTAAACATTAAAGTATTAAAACACTCGATCCACGATTTTCGTTAAGCATAAGTCAGTTTTATCCAATGGACAGGCAAATAAATCTCCATCAAGGTCCCCATATAGATTTGAAACGTGCTCGTGTGCCTGGTGGAAAGGGTTGTATAGTTAGTAATCTTTCGTCACGGATAGTATAATTAGTTTTTCTTGTAGGCAGGTGGAAAACTAGCCGGTCGATTCGCAAATATTGTCACACAGAGGTACATAGGTGCCCAATAACGTTTTGCAGGACACGAGTACGACTATTCAAAACTAGAATTTACATAATCACCTAATTTACTCGATAGGTTGTCGATCAGCTGACGCGATCACGAATAAAGTCACATCTTAATGTGTGCCATTGCGTCAACGAACATGCTGCATATCGTCCAGTCAACACTCGTGCTACTGTAGCGTCTTTAAAAAGTAGAGAACACCCTACATACAGCCGAATTTAATGACTTTTGTCAATAATTTTTGACGACAATATCAGCAACTCTTTGATATGGTACAGAGATACATGGTTTGCCCCTAACAAATTTGACGCGCAAACTTATCGAATTGATTGGTATACGATACAGCGAACCAATAAATCTATCTTCGCGGGTAGATGGCACAAAACGCAGAAATGACCCACCGTTAACTACAATCAGCTACAATACTATCTCGTCGTGCACAAACGATGGCTGGCAGTCCTTTTACTTTGTTCATGAGCCGCGACCGGCGGTTGGCGTTGTACGCACTATTTATAGAGCGGCGCCGGCGCCTTGCCAAACCCTATATAGAATTTTTGACAACAAACTTACTTATAATACTTTATTCAATCTGGGTATCATACCAAGCATTAAGACAGTAATCTTCTAAACTTCTACTCGTTAACGTGATCTCATTACAAGTAAAATACTAACACAGTCTTATATTCAAAATTAACTATATATATGTAAGAACACAACAAGACACATACAGGGCATACAGAACACATTTTTCTGTTTCACGTCTTGAATACCGAGTTCTCTTACCATTTTAACGTCATTTCCGATATTACCGATTCAGTATAGTATAACATCTGTGACTAAATCGTTGACTAACAAATCGTAGAGGGCGTAAGAAACACTCTGATTTTTTCCTAGGTCGGTATTTCAGAACGTGAGACACGAAGTCCACTACCACCGACGAGGTACAGAGTAGATTTGATCATCACTAATAGCATTTTTATATCGCATGCGATGTTATCGATCCAGAATAGTAGTGGTTTGGATTGAAATTATATTTTCATAGAACTAAATGTTCCGTTAAAAAATTGGGCGCGTAAATTATAAACATTATAGTTTACGATTCAAATGTGAATGATTAAGTGGATTATGTATAACTAATCGTTTCTTTGATCTTTTTTACCGACGGATCATCGACGGATCCTATCGGTCTCGAATATCGCTGTGCAATAATTTAGATAGAATTAACTTTAATTGTAAAGATTATTGTATAATTTTTTAAATTCAATCAATAAATAGGTTTTTTTAAAGCGTATTCGAATGTCTTATCATTTATGCTTAACTCTCTCACCTTTGTCTTTTCTGTCATTTTCCCAACTTAGATTAAGCGAAACGTCAAAAAATAAAGACGCGAGGTCCAGTGATACAATCCTTTTTACACCCTGTTCTTCGCTGTAGGGGTGATGCTGGCCTACGTGGGGATGCAACTTCGATAAATATAACAACGATAGATACAAAATATCTTAATAATTATATCGGTAAAACAGCGAGCCGTTGGTAAGATGACGCCGTGCATATGCAAATATCACGTTTATTCTGTACGTCGGTAATAATCCTCATGTTCGCCGTGAAAAATCACAGAGGACGTAAGAAACACTCTGATTTTCTGGCAGGTCGGTATCTCATAACATGAAGCACAAAGTTCCATTTAATGTCACATCTATCCTGTCCTTAGTCCAGTGGTCCCACATATAGAAGTTTATGTACAATATATCTTGTATACATATATATATATATATATATTGTATATTTAGTTAATACCCCTACCTACATTGTGATTATTAATTTATAAAAGATATTGGTAGATAGGCATTTTATCTTATATGTTATATTTCATTCTGTACAGCTTAAAAAATTGGTAGCATGATATATTCATACAAGAATAATTGTAATAAGAAACAAGGACAAACATTTTATACTGTATGTATGTATATTGTTATGACGTATGTATAAACATACCTACATATATATGTATATGAAAGTTAGATGAAACATGAAATGTAGTTGAATATGTATGCGTAAATCAATGATATAAATTATATAAGAGTATGCATTATTATTTTGAAATGATATCGACAATTATATCAGATTTTTCTCATTCTTAATGATTCCGTATAAATAATAAAGCATGGTGAAATTTTTAAATATAACTAATTAATATATTAAACGATATATTCTATGTAGATTGGTGGTTTGGAGATTTCAATACGTGATAAAGAAACATCCGAATACAACAATGAATCTCAGTCATTGAAGTTACTCCCACCCGAGTTGCTTACTGAGGATAGCCAGATATAAAAAAGATCTTTAAAATTCTTATTCGACAATATATACGTACATATATAAAAATGTATTGTATAACGTAATGTATAATAGAACATAATTTGTTCATACAACCTGTGGATATGCTACCTTGCGATTGTGACTCCGACAGGTGCCACCACCTTGCGGAATAATTTGCGTGATTCTAGTTACTGAATTTTAGTGATGCATCAAACAGAAATAAGTAGGATATTTTCCACAAAAACTCTCGTTATGCTGGAATAATTTCATTCGGAATTATTTTTTATTTGCTTTATTTATCGGAAAGATCGAGATATTTTTGTTTAGCAGTCTTTCGTTTTGTTTAAGATATATTATTTAGGTTATAAAGGAAGTTGCGCAGTGCGGGGCCCGTGGATGGATAGATACATGCTTATATTCATCACAATCGTGTGTCCCAAGTTCCAACGGTCTCGGAAAGCGCTTGTGTTGAGCTGCGAAAAGAAGGGGTTTTTCACGTTAGTTCAGTGAGCTCACGCGCGTCGAAGAACAATCGTCGGCAACGGTACGATCCGGGAATCTTCGACAACCAAAAATGGCGTTTCTCGCATAGTATATCGGCACATTAAAGTCCATCCTAATCTTATCAACTGGAGTGGAGCAAGCTGTTTCAAAGGAAAATCGTGTAAATCAAGGAATAGCGTTCCCTCGGAACGGTTCCATGAGATTTCGTGTTCAGGAAGTTGCTTCGCAGTATATAACGACGTAAATATCAGTTCGCATACCAAACGTTCTTACTTTCTTACACGTCTTCGGTTGTGCGAGTGAACGCATAAAACAATTTGCATTTATAATATTTATTTCGATGATGTGACCTTCATTGCTAACGATCAAAATTTTTGCATAATTTCGGAATTATCCTTTTGCGTATTCTTTGAATAAACCTACTCCAAATCGCGCTCTTTCAACGAAGATTCCGATTGGTCACTTCATTGACTATTGACCAATCGACGAATGCTCTTCTTGCAAAGTCTACACAATTTACGTACATATATTCTAGAAACTAAATTATCTATTATCGTACGTTAGAATGACTTCCATCGATCATAAGCAATTATCCTGTTAAGTCGTTTAGAACCACGTCTGTTAGCGCCTGTCAAATCTTAATTAATATTGTGAAATATGCCAAAGATCGAGTGATCGACAATACAAAAATTCGGCAAGGTAAATCTGGTGAAGCTGCAAGGAAAGCAAGTAAATTTCGTATACATCAGCTCTGTAGCATGTGCGTGTCTGTAACGTCGATATCTATCTGTGCTCTATTAAAGTTTCCCACGAAACAGTGAAAGAACTTGCTTTTTTCTATTCTTGTGATTAACCAATTTCTTGCAATACGTTAAATAAAATATCATACATAGTTGTTTCGAATATTAAAAGTGTATTTTTGTTACTCGGTAATTTTGTTCTTGCTTGTTTTACATTTATTTTCGCCATTTACGTTATATCTCGAAATCGAATTTTGAAATCGAACATTACACGATAAACGAACGATACCGCAAAAGAATTCGATTCTATCTTGAACGTAATGTTCGACAGCATCGTCGATCGAAGTTTACTTGGTTCAACGTAAAATTTTTACGTACTTACGCAAGCTTCACCGGTCGGACAAGGTTTTGAGAGAACAGTGATGTCATAACATAGTGTAGCGTAACGAAGCAATTCCTTTCGCACGTGCAATTGATGTCACATTACTATAAGTATCATATTAGTAATTTGATTAGTAATAGGTTGATTTTTGATGAGACGTCTTTCGCAGATAAAGAACACGAGAACAGAATGGCTGAACTGCGATATTATTTCTACGCTTTCTTGTTTCCTTTCTCTTGCCTGTAACCGTAAGAGATTTAATGAATGCAAATAATGAAGTAGCGGAGCGCTGGATTTTCATTTTAACGGATATAAACTACATAAGATGCATCGATGATTAGAAACATAGCAGTGTACCGACACTTACTTTCACCATAAGATATATTTTAACGAACTCGCGGAGCAACAGTATCGCCCAATCAATCGAATCTTTTTACTGATTTTGCGAAGTCAATAAATTACTACGTCGTACTCAAGAAAGTTCGATATTGCTATTAATCTCTTGCCCTGAATATATTAAATCATTTGATTTATAATTCGCGTCTAATTATCTCGAACTATTACTTTTTAATTAAGAGTATTATTATTAGTAGTAAGTAAGAATTTTTACGGTATAATTTGTCGAATACACAGTAGGAACAAAAATGGAATCGACCGAACAATTACGACCAGAAGAATTAGTGGGTCTCGTAGCCCGGTCTGCCGAGGGTACGGCAGCGAAAGGAATGCCTATCAAAGGACACGAAGACCTCTGGGTGGAAATTCAAGCGAACACTTTCCGAAATTGGGTGAACGAACACTTAAAACACGCGGTCGATGCTGCAAATGGTCCTGTGATCGACCTCGTTGAAGATTTTCGCGATGGTACACGACTCTGCGCTCTTGTCGAGGTACTTACTAAACGACGTTTGCCTCGATGGAATCCTAGACCAGCTAACCAACATCATCATTTAGAAAATGTTTCAACAGCTCTTCAAGCTATCGAGGCTGACGGTGTGAAACTCGTCAACATCGGTGAGTTAAATTCTCTGTAACACTGATTCCTCACTTAACACAGAACACGATACAAACGTTATACCAAGTACGTATATGTATTACGTACGATTACTGTAGCAAGCAAAGCGTCCTATTATCTAATAATCGCTTTTCCATTTTAGTACTTCTCCTAGATGATTTGTGTATAATTACATATTCCAATTCCTTGATTTGGTCGATTTACATAATTATGTGCTTTTGATCGATTAATTGTGTAATTTCTTTCTTGCTAACTGGTTATAAGGAACATCGAATGTGCTACATAAACTACAGATTATTTTCTGCGATAAAACATCAAGCAATTAAAATGTTTGGAATCATATATATATATTTTGCCATTTTGCCACTGACCACCTATATATATATATATATATATATATATAAAGAGAAGCTCTCTCGGTGGTCAGTGGCTAAATGCACAAACCCATGGCTTGTACGCGCTATGCTATGAGTCACATCACGATAAGCGTAATAGTTAAATGTGGAACATCGTCGCAAATGTATTTTGTATAAACTTATATATATATATATATATATATGTAAATCCATACATCACATTTTTTAATAATATTCTTCGAAATTAATGTTTTAACAGTGCTACAATGATAACATTTATGCATAATCAAGCTTATCTTTCGAAATAAAAAATACAATTGTGACGACGTTGCTTGTAAATCAAACTTCGAGGTCATTGCCTTTCTGGTGTTCTATCGGCGCCTACGAGATCATGGTCTAGCACCATTACAATTACACTTCATGTGTATATCCAGCAGCTAATATAATTTCCAGCGCGTAAGTGCCTTATTAAGTGTCTTGAACGCGTCAAGAAACTTTTATAATGTTTTAACAATACGTACAGTTAATGACGGCAGAGTTATTAATATTAAACCTCGATTACGGTAATGATCAGCTTTATCTGTTTATAGTTTCTTTGACAGAAATGTAAATAACTTAAATAATTTTAATCTTACACTTGTTCTTTGTAGGTAACGTAGATATCGTCAATGGAAATTTGAAACTGATCCTTGGTCTAATATGGTCGCTCATTGTAAGGTACCAAATAGGCAAGTCCAAGTTCCCACCAAGGAAACTTATGCTTGCATGGCTCAAGGTCAGTAGATATATGTAATTACACCAGTAAGTTTGCGTAGATTTACTCTTATATATTTTGAGTTACATACTGATAGGAAATTTTTGTAAGTCTTACGAGTTAAAGGGTGTTTGTTTTATCGACACACAAACATTTTACAGACGGTCTTGCCAGAATGTAGAGTGAATAACTTCACTACAGATTGGAATTCAGGCGTATATCTGAGTGCGTTGCTTGATTATTGTCAACCGGGTCTATTTCCTCATTGGCGTCGGCTCGATCCTAACGATAGGTATGCAATTGCAGAATCTTAACTTTTTTATAATTACTTTACAAATTATAAAGTTAGAAATTCCATAAGAAATTTTATACTTATAGCGTGTATAACTGTCGAAAAGCTATGGAGATTTCAAAACGTGAATTCGATATACCTATGGTGTTGGAACCAGAGTATCTTGCATCTCCATATTTGGACGAATTATCGGGAATGACCTATTTATCATACTTCATGAAGGAAGGTTCGCCAGGTTTTCATGCGACATTACGATGGGTTAACTCACAATTATCTCATCATCCAGTACAAAATTTCACGGTGAGCGAGTACTTGTTACACCGATATGAGATCATGCTACGAGCATTTTTCTATTTTCGAATCATTTCTTACAGACCGATTGGAACGACGGGAGAACTTTATGTAGCATTGTCAGAAACTTGGGTGGACCAGCTCCTGTTTACGATAAAATCGATACCGATCCTTCTGCATGGGAACATAATATACAGATGGGTAAATAGCATTTATGTGCAGTTATATGTAGGAGATTATTTTCACTCTTCTTGTTTTTCCTTTCTCATCTTATTGCGCAAAGTACTATGTTTACTTTATATATTGTTCAAAAGGTATTGACGGAGGCAAAAAACTGGGCGTGGAACCTATTCTCAAGGCAAAAGATATGGCAGATCAAAACGTAGAACATTTAGGCGTTATGGCGTATGCGGCAAACTTTCAATGGGTAAAGCCTCGCCCTCAAGCGAGCAAACAAATTGTTGTTCACATTGATAGCACTTCCGCTAGAGTGCAACAGCCGGTTAGTTGGTTAATTATTACCTAAGAACTTATTCGTGTTCATTCTTTCAAGTATATTGTTATATGTATTAACAAAATATAACAGTGATTATAATCGTTGCTTTCAGGCGCATTTCAAATTAGAGATTCTTACCAAAGAAGTAAATACAAGAGAGGTACGTGGTGAAGTGATAAATCCGAACGGACGGATAGAATGTAGACTCACGTGGAACGGAATTCATGGGAAAGGAACCTTCATACCTACCGAAGTCGGAATGCATAAGGTTTGATTCGATAATTCTAAACACATTACATGTTGCGCATATTATATGAGCAATTAATATCCGAAGTTTATTATTGTTTGCGTTACAGTTAATGGTATATAACGACGGAGAATTAGTAGATGGATGTCCCTATTACTTTAGAGTTTTACCTCCCTTAACCAAAATTAAATCGCCTGGTATGGATCCGTGCGCGATAGGATCTATCGTCGAAGTTC
This sequence comes from Bombus dahlbomii, assembly GCA_037178635.1. Taxonomy (NCBI): domain Eukaryota; kingdom Metazoa; phylum Arthropoda; class Insecta; order Hymenoptera; family Apidae; genus Bombus; species Bombus dahlbomii. The sequence continues at coordinate 1,964,460 of CM074104.1, read as the reverse complement.
TAGTCAACAGTTACGGTAAATATTTTATATGAAATAAATGAGAAATTATATTAAATTACTTATATTTATAAAATGAATAAATTTCAGGAACTAGTCATGATGGCATTGATGTGACTGCGTGGTCCCCCACTGGAAGATCTCTGTCGTGTCCTGTCAAAGAGAATGATGGAGTTCATACTGCGACATTCCAACCTGATGAGACAGGAGAATGGAGTATCGCGATAACTCATAAAGGAAATCACATACAAGGTGGACCATTTACATGCTTTGTATTTGATCCTAATGGAGTAAAGGTACATTAGTTTTTATATTGTATATTTTCATATTTGTCTTATTGAATATCGATGATATTCGGTAAATATTTCTAGCTACTGGATACGGAAGGTGCTTTGCCAAGACAACCATTTTCATTTACCGTCGATGCAACAGGAACCGGAGGTCTTGGCGATGTAATAATAGACTTAGTCCATGATAAACAGTCCGTTCCTTTCAGAGTGGAAAATCTTGGACATATGCAATACCAAGTTTCATTCGTCCCATCAGAATCTGGAAAGTACAGAGTTTATGTATACTTCAATGGTTCCGATGTTCGAGGTTCTCCATTTTCTATTCGAGTGGGAACTCAAAAAGGATCGAAAAGATCAAAAGAATCTAGTCTCGAAAGGTCTAAATTATCTTCGTTGGAAAGACGAATGAATGGTTTGAACGTTTCGGTTGGAACTGATCGATCGAGTCCTGTACAGCAGAAAACTTACTCTTCGCCTACGTACAAATTACCCAGCCCAACTCAACGAGTACGCGAATACTCTCCCGTACGGCAAACTACCTCCGCTTATAAGACATCGAATAATTATTCGTTGGAAAATTCTAGCTCGACATACCATACATCAACTTCTTTTAATCATACTCGATCTCCAAATCATAGTCCTGTTTCACGAAATCTTCATAGTCCATCTATGGTTAAAGATACGAAAGAGATTTACTCCACTACTACGTACAATCATTCAAGATCTCCGACTGTACAAAGTCCTAGTTTTATGAAAGAATCGAAAGACGTTTATACATCCAATACAATAAGTAGATCACGCTCTCCAAATCCAAGTCCGACTCTACACGATCCAAGATATTCGCCAGTTATTAAAGAATCTCGAGAAATTTACAGCTCAGGATCATTAAAGCGATCTCGGTCACCGAACCGAAGTCCAATGACATATCGTAGCGCGACTCAAAGTCCTATCAATAGAAGTTTCAGTCCGAGAAATAACGACAGAGACAACGGTTATAATAGGAAAGATTCTATAGATAATGGAACAGTTGATACAAGTAGCAACGTCAGAGTATCATCAATGGTAGGGGGAACATCTAGAAGAGATTCGTGGGATGCTATAGAGAAAACAAAATCTTTGCTATCTTACGGTAGTTTAGAATCTCTCGCTAATTTAACCAACAATTCTGCTACAGCCGAAAATACGAATAGCCCAAATTATTTCAATAACAATTACAAGAATACTCAAGGTTATAATGCAAAGAATATTTTGCATACTCACAATAGTTCCTCAAATTTTATGTCCACTCAGAAACTTTCAACTTCGGAGTACAACATATCTCAAAAATATAACAATGAAAGTCATAATACTCGCACCCAGACGCATGGAATTCTTAAAAACAAAAATAATAATTATTACAAAAGTGCGGACACCACAGATGGAATTACCGAACGGTATATTAATAGTGGAATCTCTACTAGTTCATCAACGCAAGCTAGGGATTACGAGCTTGCAAGTGGAAGTGCGCTTGAAACATTGCCGATCCATAGACCGGCTACTTTTATCATAGATCAAAGTATAGATCCGGATAAGGTTACCGTTAGTGTTTCTGGTAAGATTTTTACTACACTATATTACTAGTACAGCATATCATATATTTTTCAATATAATTTATCCGATTTTAGGACCAAATGGTAAAATAATCCCAGTACAGAAATCAACTCTCCGAGGTTTAACGTATACAATAACCGCCGAAGAAGTTGGAGAACATATCATTCAAATTTTAGTAAACGGTCAACATATCCAAGGCTCACCGTTCAGGTTTGTATTTACTGAAATTACTGATAAAGATATAATCACATAAAAAATTAAATCTTTCATTATCTCAGATCGCAAGCGTACAATGCACGTGGTATTCAGATTGGGAACATTCCGAATGGCATTGTTAATCAGCCAGTAGAATTTGAAAGTATGTATTTAAAAATATATATTATACGAAATAAAGGATATCAATGCAAATTTATCTGCATTGTCCTGTATCTTTCAAATTTATAGTTGACGGATCTAATGCTGGATCTGGAAATCTAGAGATCCTCGTGAATGGTGGTCACGTAACTAGCTTTGTCAGAGCATTAGGTAGTCAACGATTCCTGGCATCATTTGTACCCCATGAAGCTGTTGTACACCTCGTGGAAATGACATTCAATGGCGAAGTAGTCCCTGGTAAGTCACTTTTTATTCGATATTTATACAATAAAAATCCGTTGCATTCCTACAATATAATAATTTAGTAAATTAAACTGAATATAGTAGAATATCTTTAATGGTAATATAGCGTAATAATATAAAATAAAATTTTAAACATTTTCAAGTTTAAAATATTTAACTTTAAGAAGATCTTTTAGAAGATCAATGATAATGTTATTTCTATTTCCTGGGTGAACGATTTTCCTCTCAAACTGTCTTAATGTATCAATCTTCTAATAGTAAAAGTGATTCATAACTTTCTATATTTTTATAAAGAAAATAATTAAATAGAGATGGTATTGCTTGAGAATTGAATCTCTCTATTCGATAAAAGGAGTTACCAAGTAATGTTGTGCAATGCATAATATTTAACGAAAATTTTTTTTTTACATTGTAAGAGTATAATCAGTACTATTTATTAAATTTCCTATATTTATGCGCGATATTATGTTTAAATTTTGTACGAAAATTACATTTAATAATCTGCATGTCCTACATTATTTCACTTTTTTCGAGTACCTTTATGCATACACATACATATACTGTCCGAATCAACAGGTCATTGATCAGGTCATTGACTTGCGATTTCACGCATCCACGTGATGTTCCACTGACATATATACAACGTCATCATTTCCTTTCTTTCTTGAATTTTTTCCTTTCATTTATTAACTAAGCACAATGAATAATATCTCTATTTAAATAGAAATATATTACTTTTATTGTACAATATCATACGATTGTACAATGTTTAGGTATTTCGGGAATTTATCTTATTTTTTGGCACAATCTTATAATAGTTTAGAATATTATTTACTATGACAGATTATGAAAGTAAAATTTGAAAGAATTTGTGCTACGCTACTGCACATCTACGAAGGATATCATTAACGATATAAAAAAATGCATTTTGCAACGGTAATTATACATTGCACGTGACCTACAACGCTGTAAAGAAATTCGTTGGTGTACAGTTTTCCAATTGTTCCGAATATTAAGTTAGCTCAAAAATGTCATTTCTGGTTTTTTAGAAAAAACATGTTTAACACGAGAAAATCAGAAAAAATTAAATATTCTGATGGCCTAGATTTTATTGTACAGTCTATGCCGTATAATATTTGTCGATTAATTACATTTAAAAAATTCTTTTATATATATATATATATATAGATAGATAGATAGATAGATAGATATATATATAAAATGCTTTTCAAGTAGCATTTACTAGATAAAGTTTGTACAATATTTTTGTAATACTCAATCTTGTATAATATCGTTAATTGAAAAAGAATATCACGGAGTGAAGGAAATCGTAGGTGTGGTCACTAAAGTCTTTATGTGCTTGTAGACGTATTTGGTTACGAACGAGGATAGTCGATCTCTGCCTACATAGAGGTAAACGTAATTCGTGTAACTGCACATACTATAATGACGATTATGATGATCCTTAAGATTTTCTATCGAGGTTTAATGTTAATATGTAAATATATCAATGTGTCATAATATATAGCTACTATTAAGACAAAATGTATTGGATAATAACCTGCATATCTTTTTATTTTCTTCACATGTTTAAATAACGAGTATTTTTTAGTTATATTTCTAATAATAGTAGTCTGTATAACTATGAAGAACAGCTGTTCTTATACGATCATTTGTAAAACCAAATATGTCCCGCGCCGTTATTATTTATCATGAAAGAAATGTTTGCGGTTGTTTCTATTCTAACGCACCATGCAGAATAACTTATGGTTTGACGACATGTGGAATGCGTCTTACATATATTTTTCAATTTCTTTATTTCAATTGCTTTCTCTTCTCGCTGTTTCGTGCTATTTTAATTCGATTTCCCTAATTTGAATTTATTCCTTAGTTATTTCCGAAATATTATAAAAGCATATCTATCGATTGTAATTAGAGATACGTATATGTTAAGAATTTATCTAGATATATCTACATATTAAAATATATATACATATTTACATAAATATATATACATACTTACAACGTACCAATATACACAGGTACAATTTCTAAATGCAAGTGATGCGCAAATTACCGTAACGCTCGGTTAGAATATGTACTAACCATGAAAATTTCAATTATGTATTAATTACGTCGCTACAGAAGAATTTATTGCGTTTATAGGATGGAAATTACGATAATGTGTTTATATAACATCATTGCTTTCGTGCCAAATTATGTATTCTTATATTACGTATAATTAATTCCAAATTATTATTGCATAAGTAATGTAACATTCATTACGATATTAGATTTACAAACTAGATTTGTTTTTCTAGATTTTTTTTTTTTTTTTCGTTAATTGTATTTAAATCAATAGATAACAATTTAAGAGATATTTTTGAAAATATTGAAACGAGTTTTCTTCCGTATGACCCGTTATGTCGGGGAATGCAGCGAATCATGAACCACAGTCTCTTCGACATAACTCCTGGCATTAAGAATGTAGCGCAAGACAATTCGGAACGAAAGGAAAGCAGGAAATCGTGTAGAACATATCGGTCGCTTTTTAATTGCCCTTTTTACTTTTCATACATATAAAAAATCATTAGTAGTCTTATTCTTTTTACATCAACAGACTTCAAAAGTATAAGATGTACTTAACATAAAATGTCACAAACACTGGCGAATTCACTTCCAAACTGTCCTATTATTAAAAAGATATATCAAATTTATTATGTCAAATTGTAATCTCCTCGCATGATTGGTTATAAAAGATGGCAATGCCAAATTACTAATAAGGATGAAGCTCCAGTTTTCCGACCATCTTTCAAGGAAAAACCGAACGAACTCGATCGTCACGAAATTCCAATACATGAACGCTATATTTCCTTTATACATCCAAGTATTGTGTTGCGATATTCGTTTAATGTAGTAGAAAAAATGTGATTATTAAATAGAATCGCGATACATGGAAGATTACACATTTGTTTCGTTTGTGTCGAATAATGATGATCATTACTCTCGTCCAATCGTTAATTATACAGTCACACTTTTTCCATAGTTATTTTAAAGTAATTTCGTATTGAATGCAAATAGTGAAATTTCTATTTGCGGCCGACCTTAAAGTATCGAAATACGCAGATCAGGTATCCTATGAACGTGTACTGTAGTACATACATAATATACTGTAGCCGGTCGAACGAGCAAGAAACGGATGGGAGAACATACTCGTATCGTGCCCATAAAAAACCCTACTCTGATTTATATCATAAAGTTAATTTCCAGTTAAAATAGTTTTTTTTCCTTAATAAAAAATCATCGTATAAAGAGGAAAGGATCATAAAATCCGAAGTGAAAGTAAATGTGGAATAAAATAGATACAGGGGGAAAAGTATGAAAGAGGATTGTTGAATGTATACCAAGGAAAGCACGGCCCTGGTTTTGGGCCTAAGCAGCAACCCAGTAGTAGCAGCAGCTACACCCGTCTCGTCGCTTGACTCTGAGTCTGTCTCGATTCTGAGTCGCGACCTGCTGACGTTTCTTCATCAAGAAATTAAAGCTATAAAGTTCTCTGACTTCTCGATCATTCCATCTTTTTTCTATTTTTCGTCTTTGTAGTTTTCAAATGATATCAAAATGGATTTCCAACGGAATCATTCGCAATTAGTGTTCAGCAAAGATGGAATGATCATAATCGAATTAGTGCGCGAGCGATTGTGAAAATACTCAATATCTGTTCGTGCTTATGGCCGAGATCGAAGTGTATTCCATGATGGAACCGTATTATTGACCGATAGATTCGATTTGTGTATTTCGATTTCCTATTTTGACGTTTAGTACCCTTATAACGTAATTCAATTCTACCCTTTCTCCCTTAAGCTTTTCAGCATTTTTCAGGTCTCTTAGTTTAATATTAAAAGTAGTAAAGGTAATTTGGTTTCTTGTATCTTCGTACGATTACCGTAAATGTCAAATTCGAATAAATATAATCCTAACGATTTTCCCGCGATAATTATGAAATCTATTTTCTTCTGTGCTTTACGTTACGCTTCGTCTTATACTAACTATAAAGGTTAGAAAAGATCTGATTGGAGTTACATAGTGTTGCCAGAAAATTAAAATTTTACTCAAAGTGATGCAGTGTCATTATTTCTAACAAATTCATGCTGTATATTGAAATAATAATCGATTAAAGATTGTTACTATATATATATGTATAAGCGTGTGTATATATTTTTGCAATTTTATATATACAATTAATATCTATATAAAATTATAAATTTACAGGATCACCCTGGCGTGTGGGCATTATGCCAGCCCCAAAAATGTCAGTGATCGGGGATTCCATAAGATTGGTCCCTGCTGGTAGTCCAGCACTTTTTGAACTTTCTGCTCTTGGCTTTAATAGTAATGAAATTGATGTACAAATTATAAGTACGTATCTAAAATTAAGTATATTTGGAGATTTGATATTATATTTATTAATTACTTCTTATAATAAATATATGATAATTATTTCTAGCACCTTCTAAGAGACATGTACCAGCGAAAATTGATGAAGAGTCAGGAAGACCAGGAGAATTTCGCGTTGAATTCACTCCAATAGAAGTTGGCAGTCATCTTGTAGAAGTAACCATCGCTGGACAAAAGCTACCGGCAGGACCATTGGTTGCCAAGGTGTACAACAGCAGTTTGATACAAGTTACCGATGTACCCAGTGCTGTTGTTGGGCATGCCTGTCAATTTAGAGGTAACTAAAGATAATGAATTATAGAAGAAAAAATATAATACATACCAATCATCTATATCCTTTGTTAATTTTTATAGTTGATGCTAGTGCGGCTGGTGAAGGACAACTTGAAATTTCTATCAATGAAGGAGAAGTACCCAATCATGTTCAAGTAGTAGGGGGAGGACGTTGTCTTGTTTCCTTTACGCCAGAAATTGCTAAATCACATTACATTGATATAAAATTTAATGGAGAAGCAGTGAAAGGATGTCCTTTCATTTGTAATGTATCCGATACCAGTAGAGTAACTTTAAGTTTAAATCACCTGGAATTAATTCCAGTAGATCAACCTGCTAGTTTTCATATGGGAGTTGATGGTAGTGGCAGTGCAGAGCTTGCAGTTTCTGTAAGAGGTCAGTAAGAATATCATGTTACAAATTTCCCAGTACTATTTTATGTGATGTTAGAAAAGCGTATTCTTTTTAGGACCAAATAGTGAATTGCCTGTGAAAGTAACTGGAGATATAAAAAGTGGTTTTACTGCAGAATTTATTCCAAGAGACGTTGGTGTTCATTCGATTAGTGTTGAATATAACGGTCATCCTGTAAATGGCACACCATTTTTAGCTAAAGCATTTAATGCAGATAAAGTATTAATTGGCCCAGTAGCGAGGGGTAGTGTTGGTCAACCTACACATTTCACTGGTACGTAGAAAAGATATTTAAAAATTATTTCTGTTCAATTTTCGATTTTTTGTTGCAAAATTCTTTACAAAATATCTATTGCTTTGATAGTTGATGCAAGTCAAGCTGGTGAAGGAAATTTAGAAATTACGATATCAGCTCGCAGTCAGAACATACCTACTCAAGTCACCCCGCAAGGAAATGCTCGGTTTTCAGTTAGTTTCGTACCATTCGAGGCGTGCGAACACATAATTAATATAGCCTTCAATAAACGAACAGTACCAGGCTGCCCGATTGTAACTCGGGTAGGTGGTGATAGTCATGTAACTGTTAGTGGGCAGGCATTAAGCAGTGCTGGACTAGGACGACAAAGTTATCTTACCGTTAGTAATGTTGCCGGTAGCTTAGAGGATTTAGAAGTTAACGTTGAAGGTATGTCTATCTCTCTCTCATTGTCATTGACATTGACATTGACATTTCCTACTGTAAATGTATATTAATACGTGTATCCTGCATGTATATCTTTCAGTTCAAAGTTGTATCTTTACTGTTATCACACAAATGTCACAATTTTCACAGCAACATCATACCCTACGATATTCCTTTATTGTTTCAATTCAGTATTATAAGATTTTTGCAAATGTTGCACAGTGGTTTGCCGACAACCGAAAGTATATATATATATATATATATATATATATATATATATATACATATATATATATATATAAGCACCTTCCATGTTGTATTTATCACTTTCATAATAAATTTTTGACTGTTTGTTACATTTGTTAGTAATATTCATGTAATGAATATCTTGTCTGTTAATTATGGTAGAAACTTGCACGAAGTTCTGCCTCTGTGTTGTCTATCTTGTTAATCTCTAGCTTGAGAGCAATTCTCTCTCTGTTGCAGGTCGGCCAGCTTTCAGACTACGACATTACTAGACTTCTCAAACACAACTAATCTCATTTTTATTTTAGTAATGGATTATATGAAATAACTGGTGGTGGGTTTTTTATTTAACATATACTCTAAAAATATTGTATTGAGATAGTTCATTGTCTTGTCTCCATGTTCTTTTACCATTAGTTACCACTTTAGAATATTATAGAGGCGTCGGTTTTACCTTAATATTCGATTGTTAAAGCAGTGACTAACACTTCCCAATTTTATTGTTAACTACTAAATCAGAGTAAGCGTGACAGCCATTTTCATGGTGCTATATATATGTTGTTAATTATATCTTTATCATAGACTTTGAAATGTGAAACCTGTATTGCTTTAGCCAATGTGCCAACATGATCATTTATTTGAGTAGTACTTAGCTATTAAGTATAATATCAACAATGCAAAAATCGATCTCTAATCTATTTCTTAAATTTTCATACATTTTGCTTGAATTACTTGTTTTATATAACTTTGCAGTATCTAATATAAACTAACTATCAATTTGAATTCAATTACCAGGCGATACAAGCAAACTAATACCTTATTGAATTTTTATTTAAAAAGTTCCAATGATTAGTTCTTTCATAATAACATGTCTGTATATATATATATATACATATATCGCTTTCTTTAGACAATGCTTATCATAATTAAATACCTTAACATCAGGAAAGAACTTGATAAACTCGCATAAACGCTCCACTGTTCACTTTTGGTATCCATGTGATCCACCCTAGTAGTTGGCTGACTAAATTGTATTAAACAACTAACCGGCGGACTTGATAGGACCCAATGGACAGGCTGTACCCGCTCAAGTCACTGACAACAAAGATACAACGTGCAGCGTAGCATTTACGCCAAGAGTAGTCGGAGAACATAGAATTTCGGTAAGCCATCGGAATGTTCCCGTGATTGGTAGTCCATTTAGCTGCAAAGTGTATGACGTGACTGCTATCAAAGTGAAGGATTCTAAACATGGTGTTATTGGAATGCCTGTAACTTTCTTAGGTATTGTTGCTATAGCTAATAATATATTGAAATCTATTATATATTACATATATCGAGAATTATTTATTGATTTTCTTCTTTCTCTTTTTAGTTGAAACTAGTCAGGCAGGTCCAGGAAACCTGGAAGTGACGGTAAACGGTGGTCGCGTACCTACATCTGCTCAAGCTCAAGGTCCTCATACGTATGCAATATCGTTCACACCTCGGGAACCAATTGTACATACTGTGGATTTAAGGTTTAATGGAGAGGATGTACCTGGCAGTCCCTTTAGTTGCCAGGTATAATAATTATTTCATTTTTTTTGCTCTTGCAATACTATTACGTATTTCTATTTATTATAGTTGTTCATTAGATATAATTAACTAATTATTAAATATCATTATTAAAAATAATTAAGAATCTTCGAAATGTCAGGTGAGCGACACGGCGAAAGTAATAATAACTGAAGGACTTGAAAAAGTGTCTGTGAATCGTTTAACAACGTTTACAATAGAGGCAGATTCCTCATTAGGAACTCCTACTGTAGAAGTTCTCTCACCAACTAGAGAAAGTCTACCGATTCATGTCAAGCAAAGTAGCCATGGATGTTATACTGCAGGATTCACACCTAAAGATGTTGGTATGTGAATGAATGTGAAATGATAGTAATAGAAAGGATATCTAAAAGAAAGTACATAAAATTTACAGGTGATCATAGCGTTGAAGTAAAAATAAATGGATTGCATGTGGAAGGTAGTCCATTCTTAGTAAAAGCTTACAATGCTGATAAAGTAAAAGTAACAGATATAAATAGTGGTGTTGTTGGTAAACCGGTCTTCTTTAGCAGTAAGTGTGATATCTTCTTATTACACTTCATATATTTCATACGTTAATTATATCTATACACGCATGTTTAATTTTAGTCAATGCTAGTCAAGCTGGTGCTGGGAATCTTGAAATTATTGTTGCTGTAAATGGTAAGAATGTGCCAAATTACGTGCAAAGCGAAGGAAATGCAAAGTTCAGAGTTAATTTCAAACCGCAAGAAGCTGCTGTACACAGTCTTAGTGTTCGCTTTAATGGAGAACCCGTCCCAGGTATATATAATGAATCCAAATACATAACAGTTATGTATCAGGTGCATCAGACTCAAATTTAACGTTTTATGTTTAGGCTCACCATTCAGCTGTAAAGTAGTGGGTGCAGGCCAAGCCATAATTACGGGTCACAATTTAAAAATGGGAGCTGTAAAGCAATTAATTTCCTTTATCATAGATCCACAAGCTCCTTCAACAAATTGTGACGTAATTGTAACACCACCGTCGAACATATCACTTCCTATTACAATAGAACCTATAGATGGAAAGTATAATATCAGCTTTGTGCCCATGGAAGTGGGCAGACATAATATCAGCATATTAGTGGACAGTGAACATGTGAAAGGTTCTCCATTTGCTTGCAATGTTTATGATGTTACAAAGGTAATCCGTTTAAAGTGTCACAAAATATCGTTTACCTGGACGAGTTATCTTATTAAAAATTCATGCAGGTACACGTATCGGGTCTTTCGGAAGCATTATTAGGTCAAGCAACGACATTTACTGTTGATGCAGCAGAAGCTGGTGAGGGGACATTGGAATTAGTGGTGAGCACGGACAATAACACAGTTAAGGCCGAAGTAGTTGCTTGTGCTCGTGGATTATACGATGTAACATTCGTTCCACAAACTACTAGTACTCATTATGTCAATATTAGTTTCAATGATGATAATGTACCAGGTTAATAAATCTTTTTCTTTTCATCAAATTTTAATTAATATTCATTAAAAGATTAGTAATTTTATATGTCGTCCGATAATAGGGAGTCCGTTCAAATGTCCAGTGATTAGTACAATGTTGGATGGACCATCTATGATTCGTGTTGGGAATACAGCATATATGGACTTAGAAATGCCAGGATTAGAGGGGCCTGTATCTGCAGAGGTTACAGGTAAACTTATGTTTCATATAGTAATATTGTTATATAATGCATCCTGTAACATTATTATTCAACTGCGCGTCTGATATAGGCCCCGATGGTATAATTATTCCGTGCACATTGACGAAATTATCATCCAATTTGTATCGAGTAGAAATTCGTACGCGACAGGTCGGTACCTACAGCGTAATATTCAGTGATGGTCACAAGATAATTAGTTCTCAGACACTTCAAGCTTTCGATCCTGGTAAAGTAACAATTAAGGAAGTGTCAGATGTAGTTTGTCATCGACCAGGAACAATAATAGGTATAAATATAATTTTATATTAAAATAGATATAAAATGTTTCTATTCTAAATAATTCTTTAAAATTCTCTAGTTGTTGCACCAAAAGAAGCCGGACCCGGAAAGTTGACCGTAAATGTACGCGCCGCTGGAGCTGATGTCGATAGCGTAGTTAGAGAAGGAGAAAATGGCCAATACGATATAATGTTTCATCCTACGCGAGCAGCTCCTCATAAAATCCACATAAAATATAACGAAGTTCATATATTGGGTACAGTATTTATTGTCCATTTTTATAGTTATCTGTTAATATTTTAGTTCATTTACATTATTCACTGTGTGATTTTTTGTTAGGAAGCCCATTGGATGTGACAGTTCGTGGTCCTACTGGAGGTAGAGAAGTAACGGCGACAGGATTAGGATTGTATCAATCATGCGTTGGCAAAGTGACCTCATTTACTATCGAAACTTTAGGAAGTCCTGGGAAAGAATTTGATGTAGTAATTAGTGGACCACAAGGTAATGCAGTTCCAGTTCGATGTTATCAGCATCGAGATGGAAATTTACTCGCCGAGTTTACTACAAATACTGTCGGTATGTAATTTGAAAATGCAAGTAATAATACTGGTAATATTATTATACCTAATAGTTGAAATATTCTCATTTTATTAGGAACGTATAAGATTGATGTCTTACAAGGCACAAAGCCAGTTTTAGGTTCACCTTTTTTCTGCCAAGCTTTCGATATTTCCAAAGTGAAACTGCAAGAACTAGGACCAATGATAGTATCTGTACACGACCACATCGCCTTCAAAAGTATAATAATACAATTATAAATACATGCATATATTTTTTGTTTCGTAAAATAAAATAACATTCCTATTATAATTGTAATCGTAAATTGTTATAGTAATAAAAACAGATGCTGGAATGGCGGATTTGGATGTAGTAGCAACAAGTCCACTAGGTCAAGAACTTCCGTTGCAAGTTACTCCGCTCAACGATGGTGCAGAGATGGTTGAATTTTCTCCTAGCGTACCTGGTACATACATGATTAATATCACATATGGTGAGATTAATATACGTACACTTTAAGTATACACATTAAAACGTATAACTAATGTAAAAAGTACTTTAGAGAGATAAAGAAAATTATGTTCTTTTTATTCAGGCGGGTGTCCTATACCAAACAGCCCATTAATATGTACAGTTGATGCAGCTGGTCAAGCTCGTGCAAAAGGAGAAGGTTTATTAAGCGGTCATGCCGACAAAACAGCACATTTCATTGTTACTGGCACCAGAAGCCCCCCAGCAGTTCAGGTACTTAGCAAGAAGAAGTGTAATATTTCATTTAACTCACATTCTACATGGGTATTATTATATTTTACAGTTTTGTTCCTCTTTTTACCGTGCTTTATTACGATCTATTACCATTCTTCTTCAGGTAGACGGCCCGGATAGCGTTTCGAAAGCGATAATTGAAGCCGGAGCTAATCCAGGTACCTGGAATGTGTCCTATGTCCCAACTGAAGTTGGGGTATTTGACATTCGAGTTGTTTCTGCTGGTCAACAACTTCCAGGATCTCCCTGGCATCCAAAAATCATAGATACACGGAATCTACGAGTAATTGGTAAATAACAATAGTCGTTATTATTGTTGCTATTATAAAAATAATACATTGATTTTTATAAATATTTTCTTTATTTTTCTAAGGTGGCTGGCCGGCTGTATGCGACGATGTTGGGCGATTAAAGTTACATCCATCAAATAAAATTAGTTTCGACACCGCTGAAGCTGGACCTGGTGAACTTACTGGAAAAATCGGAGATCATATGTTGTCCTTTGAAATGACTTCAAATAATAGACTGAAACTCATTCCGCCAGAATTAAATGGTGGGGAACATCGTTTAGAAATATTATTTAACGGAATACCATTCCCAGGGGCTCCAAAATTAGCAATTGTTCAAGACGTAGAGGTATTTAACTGTTCAGGATTATGTTTGTACTATTATAACCGTAGCAAATTACTATTACTCTCTTATTTTTAGCCGCCTATACAAGACACAAGTCGAGTTTTGCTAAGGGGAAGAGGTTTAACATCAGCAAAGTGCGGAGAAGAAGTTAGTTTCACAATAGATGGTTCTCAAGCTGGCACAGGCACACCAAAAGTTCAGTTATTCTCACCAACCAGCGAACTTAATGTAATGTTACAACATTTAGGTAATTATATCTTTTATTTTTTATAACTGTGATTTGTTTCTATCACGTCATAATTTGTTGCTTAAATTATGTTTCTACGTATAGGTGACAGCGTTTATCGAGCAAGTTACATACCATTAACGCCTGATCCTCTTTTAATGACTGTGTCTTGGAATGGGAGACAGCTGAAAGGATGCCCTTTACAAATAAATGTAACGAGTGCAGCTGACGCGTCGCGAGTTATTTGTTCCGGAGATGGATTGAAACATGGTATAGTCGGTCAGGAAATAAGAAGTTTTATTGATACAAGACGTGCTGGGCCCGGTACGTATTGTACTTCGTTATTTTTGTTATTTAATTGCGTGGATTAAATCTAAATATTTGTTTATATTTAGGCGAATTAACGGCTCATTGCGTTGGTCCTCATAAAGTTGCTTATTGCGAATTATACGATCACGGTGATGCAACGTTTACACTGAACGTAAAACCTCAAGAGGCTGGACGTCATGCATTAACCATTAAATATGCCGGTGAACATGTCCCTGGCTCACCTTTTACGTTACGCGTTTCCGGCGCTCCAGACGCTTCAAAGGTACCGTAGGATCTACATTTTGACACGGAATGTTCTTATTTCGATTTGAAACGATACCCATGAACCAGAAAGATGAGCGACGAAAAATGTTTTTAATAATAGGTTCGAGTTTACGGGCCAGGTATAGAACACGGAGTATTAGCGACATTTCAGTCACGTTTTATTTGCGACACTCGTGGAGCCGGCGCCGGTCAACTAACGGTGAGGGTTCGTGGTCCTAAAGGAGCGTTTAGAGTAGAAATGCAGAGAGAGACACAGAAGGATCGGATAATCTTATGTCGGTACGATCCAACGGAACCAGGTGATTATAGAGTCGAAGTTCGTTGGGCAGGCGTCCTTGTACCTGGTTCTCCATTTCCCGTTAAAATCGTCGACACTCAAGACGAATTGCTAATGTTGACGCAGGTAATCAGAATGATGAAAATATTCAAAATAAAAAAGAAAAAAAAAAAAAAATATCCAAACTATCCTTTTCCCATTGGTTTTAGAGTGGAGATAATTATTCGACAGGACATCATACTATTGCCTCATGGCGTGGATCACAAGCTATATTATAAATACATTGCGTATAAAGTTGTTATTATTTTATATGGACTAATAATATATTTTCATAATATATAACAATCCTGTAACTTATCTAAAATATATGCAGTAAAACAAATATTTTGACAACTGCTTTATTATATACAGTTTATTGTTTTATAATCCTGTTTGTTTTATAACGATCAAAACGTGTACGGAACAAAAGTAAAAAAATGGTAAAAGATAACTGCCAGCCAATTTATTAGAATGCAATACATTTTATAAACAAGTATACACTATAACCTTTTTTTCTTTTCTAATTTACTAAGTTGTCTGAACACATGTTTCTTCAATTCTTTCTGCCGTTTAAGTTTTCGCGCTTCAATGGCAGCGATTTGAGCTTGATGTCCCTCGACTCTTCGTTTAGTGGCTTCTTTAAGTTGTTTTTGTTTATAAGCGTAATTGGTCTTGATCATTTTCATCAGTTTCGCAACTTTAGCTTCATTTGGTTCACGTATCACTGCCACTCTGCCTTTCTTGAAGTTTGGCTTGTGTTCCGATGTTGGCATTAATTTTGGTTTGTCTTGGTACGGAAGCTCTTTCTGTAAACTTCGAGGAATAAACAAAGGTCTGAACGCTTTTACCATTCTCTCGACTGGTGTATACATAGAATCTTTGTTAGCAGGTGCACGTATGTTCTTTTCTCTCTTCAATTGTCCAGTTGTTTTCATTCCTTGCCATCGATTCTTTTCTTCGACAGGTAACAAAAGCGATGTAACAGGATTATAAAATTTTGGAACGTCAATCTTATACCAGGTTCGACAGAAAACAATATCACTCAAAAGTATTTTGTCTTCGAATGTCGCACGGAAACATCCCTCTGGCTTTGATACAGCTTTCTTTATTTGACCGCGTATACCGGATACGGTTTTTATTCTAGCACCCTCAAATTTAGCAACTTCGAGTGCCGAGTTAAACATATCTTTTATAAAAGCTGTTTTCTTATAAATTTTCATCGGAATACCAGTAAGTTTCAATTTTTTCATGATCTGTGTGCTTTTGTCCATCTCTACGATAGAACCTGTTGCCGCTATTCTAAAACCTGGTACTCTAGTGGCAACATCTTGAACTGCCAGGACTCCTGTACTTTGTGGTGTAACAGGACCCCAAAAGTGTACCATACAGGCAAGATGTTCTGGTGTATATTTCAACATTCTATTTTTCAAGTTGTCTTCTAATTTTGAGAAAACTGGTAACGTCTGGAACCGACGCCAACCTACCGAAAGTATTAATGGATCTTTGCTCTTCAGAATCTTCGGATACCATCGATGCTTCTTTATTCTGGTTTGTACGTATCCTATATTCTCTTCCCCGTGTAACAATCCTCCAATAATCAATGGATATGTAGGATCTAGATTAGTAATCAGTTCACACGGCACAGTTTCAATTTCGACACGCACGTACATACCTGGACGATAACCTTCCAATTGTACCCTTATGTTATCGTCCAATCCCTCAAATTCCGATTTGTTTAAATTCGCTTGTTTCTCAACTTCAAGTTTCAATTCGTCGTAATACGTTTTAGATTCGCCGTTATCATACTCCAAATCAAATTGTTCCTTCAACTTTTTCTTCTTTTCCAAGAGCTTTTCCCTTTCCTCCATTTCATCCTTTATTGATTCTTTTCTACTTTCTGCTACATGCTTTTCCCCAGTTTCCATATCTTCGAAATCACCGTACAATTCTTCGTCATTTATATCATCTAACTTTAAGAGTTGTTCTGCATCTTCCGATTCTTTCCATTTTCCGGTTACGAAACGATTTACTACAAGTAGTTTATTTTCTTCGTTCAACCAATTGCGTTGAGTTTCCGGAAAAAATATACATTCTTCTTGATTTTGCAACTCTTTTTCTTGTACTTTTTGTTTCTGTTGTTCTTGAACGACACGGAAGATACCACCTATTTCGTTATTTTCGCGCTCGATTTTCTCCACTTCCTCATCCTCTATCATGCGGTTTCTATCGAACACTCCGTAAACGATTTTCGTGAGATTTCTGTTAGTTCGCTGACGTTTTTCGAATGCTTGTTTGGCTTGTTCGACTAAGTTTGATTTCCATTTTAATTCATCTTCAACTTCTTCGTCGTCCTCGATTTCATCAACTTCTTCTTTCCTCTCCTTCTTCTTCTTTGTATTATTAGCTTCGATATTTTCTTCTTCTTCTTCTTCTTCTTCCTCGGAAGTTTCACGAAAATCAATTTCCTCTTCCGAGTTATCCATTTCTAATCCACCTCGTGAATCTTCATCGCTTAATTCGTCAAAACTTTCGCTCTCGCTATTTATCATCTCGTTTGTTTTACTTGAATATAAATTTAATTGGTCGAGCGCTTCCTTAATCTTATTTTTTACAAAGATGTCCGATTCCTTGCTCAGAGAACGATAAACATCCACGTCATTCGATATATTTGAAATTCTATCTTTTGTCAAATTAAGAGAATCTTGTCTCGTAATAGATAAGTCGTCGTCTTCCAGATTTGAATTATCTGACGAACCTTTCCTCTTTTTAACATTCTCTGTTTTATAGGTTTTACTTTTTCTCTTAAGGCCTTTCTTTTTATACGTTTCTTTGATTTTGTTTTCACTTCTCTCACCATCGTTATCCGTCTGCAAACGTTCAGCCTTTGCTTCTATTTCATCCACTTCCGCAATATCATTCTCACTTTCCTCCTCTTCATCGCTGCGTAATTGATCGTCTGCGATATCTTCCTGATCGCTATCATCGTCAGATACATCGGAGAAATTCTCCAGCGATTGAGAATCAGAAAAGAGAACCTTTCTTCTGATCCTGCCATTATCAATTACAGTTTCCCCCTTGTAATTGTCTAAATCTTCACTTACATCCTGTGACTTTATTGGAGCAGCATCGCTAAATAACTGTAGCTCGCTGTATTGTAACTTTTGGTCTAATGTTTCCTGTGTGTCCATTAATGCTCCGACCAAACCTGTTTCTTCTTCCTCTTGATGAGAATGACTACCACCCAATTCGACATAAACAGCATCCTTGTCGTATACTATACCACCAACACCGGAAAAAGGTGCATAAATTAATCGTTCCTTTTCTACCAACGCACGTTTCTTTAACTCTTCTGGCAAGGGACACGGATCTGGCAAGAAACTAATATCTTTGATCTTTAGATCGCCGCAACCCGGAATATGTACGGATGCCTCTTTATTTAATGGAATTCCTCTCACATACCTGTCGATATTAACAAAAAATTAATATTATAAATTAAAAGAAATATAATATTTATATATATATAATCCTTTACATACCCATATAAACTTATTGTCCTATCGACTTTTGGATTTTGTCTAATTAGTTCCGGAGATGTTAAATCTTCCACTCTATCGGCTAGAATATAAGGATGCGTGGTACGCCAGGTCAATGGTCTAAATTTCATGACAGAAATAAATCTCGCCAAATTTTTTATTTCCGTACGTAAATATTCTCCATGAATTAATCCGGATAGATAAAATAATTTTGCTCCGGCATAGACTTCTGTCCAAAATCTTTGTTTCAACGTCTTTTTGATTTTCCTCAACTGTTTTGCATTTTTTACTAAATCCAAATGAGTTAAAACACCCATAATTCTAGGCATACCATGAACTTGACAGATGTTTAGAAATTCAAATATTTCCATCTCAAAGCCGAAAGATGCATCCACCAAGAGCAACACCAGGTCTGCTACTTTAGCGATATCTATCATACTATTTATATCGTTGTTACATTCCATAAAGGTAATTCTTCTTTTCTTCCCAGAAATTACAGTAACAGGGCCAACTATATTAGTTAATGGTTGTTTCACGAAACTCTTAATGAGACATTGAACGACTAAAGATTTGCCAACCTTCGGAGGGCCAACAATAGCGACTAATATCGGAGGAGGTTCAAGAGGAGTTCTATCAACCAGCGGTATGTGTTGTTTCTTTGTTTCTATATCCTGTTTCCGTCTAAATTGTCTCTCTGCCCTAACAGCAGAATTAAATGTAAATGCCTTTGGGTTTCTCTGTTTATCCGTAAGTTCTTGAACATGGCTTTTCTTTCTCTTCTTTTTCTCTGCTTTACGACCGGCATTACGCTCTCTATGAGTTTTATGAGTGATTACGTCCCCCGTTTCACTCGACATTTTCAATTTCTTTATAAAACTTACTAGTCGCTAATTGATATATACTGATGTATATTTCACTTTAACATTAAGGTTATATCATTACCCATGACACATTGTATACGCATATTTCTGCATATAGAGACGGTATAGTATTTGAAATAATTTCGATTTTTCAACGATAAGCAGGTATCATAATTTTCGATACAATATTTAGAATACAAAAAACGTCACAACTCATAAATATCTATCACGTGTTGCCTGTGAGGGCGGACTGTCGTTTGAGCGATCGTTGCAAGAAGAAGGTTATGTTGTGAAAACTATAATTTATGGGAAATGGAATTATACGAGACAGAACGAGAGAATACATTTCCAAGTTGGAAATAAATAAAGATGATTAAGGATATAATGATCAAGGAGATTTATCACGAATAAAAAATATTTATTCTTGTAATCTTCGGTCAATATTTCATATTTTCACCGCTAGATGATTCTAGTTATTCTAACTATGTATACTGACTATTTATTCTTATATACGTAATATCAGAGGTAACATTAAATTTTGTTTGTATCTCGTATAATGTTCGGAAAACACTACGTTGATCGAGGATGCAAAGAGTTGTTCGAAACAAAAACGGGGAGAGTTAACGCGTTAGGACAATATGTACCATTAACACGGCCGCAACATTTTCCCCTGGGATCAAGCGATAGTAGACTTCGATCGAAAAGTCATCGATCAAAGGTATCTTAATTCGTACAATAGCCGGTGATGTTGTAAAATTTGGACGCATGATCGATCGTTTCATGGCATGGTGGCAAAGAGCTGGTTAACTGAACGCAATGTCGTTCTATCCTATGAAAGTAGAAACGAATAAAATGAAATTTCGAAGACAGACGTGCAGTGACATATTGGAAAGGAAGGAACGTGGTTCCGCGGTTGTTCCGGTCCGCCGAATCGGCACGTGACAGCTGTCACCTTTGAAAATCACGGCTAAAAAAATTGTTTAATATATGAGCGCGGATCCGCGACGATTTACACTTGTTTTCAATTGAGACGCTCCGAACCGCGGCGAATTGCTACGACGATTGGGGTGACTTTTAAATGGGAGTATAATTTTAGGGTGTGAGCATTCCCATTCGACTTTGTAAATGTATATATTCATTTAAGTGCGATGAGTTTCTGGCCACCCCCACTCTCGAGAATGTACAACGTCCCTTTTCTGTTCGTAGCCCAACGTTTTCGACGGATATGGGAACTAATCAGAATCAGAATTACACCGAAGACACTAGAAACCGATCGCAGGACGACTTTACGCTTTTCCCCGGATTTGCGTTTAACACTATGGGCTTGTAATTCGAGTTGGACAACGGTTAATCAGAAAGTCGATTAATCGACGAAGGGCAGGCTACGATGTGCCCATGGCACATATGGCATGGGACGAGACGTTCCGTGACTCGTCGGATTTTCGTCGGACGTTCGATCGAGAACGTGAAAAATGTTTCGCTATCGTTCGTATTGGTCAGAAACTGTTCAGACAGGAGAGAGAAACGAGAAAGAGAGAAGCGAGGAAAGGTAAGGATCGAATCGTTCGTATTCGCAGATACGTAACACTGCGACTAACCTCGTAAAACGTGTGTATTTATTTCCATGTACATAGAATCCGACGTGTGACGCGATACAAAAGAAGAATTCAACGATGGAGAAAGATTGCGAGGACAAACAAGGGTAGAACGTACGATTCATAGAATCGTAGGGGCTGATATTTATCATTCCATTTCGATCGTCGTAACACTATCGCCGATAAATTCTCGCGGATGCGTGGAGATACTGTAACGCGATCGCCGATAAATTCATATTTCCGATTGATCGGAGAAACTGCACCAACAAATCGTAAAGCAATCGAGCACACGATCATTTGGATACGCGGACTGGCATATGCGTGCGCGCGCGCACTGCTTCGGACTCGAGCATTCCGAACAATATCAACCAATTATCGGACGATTGTGTCGCGGTGCCAACTGTCAACGTCGATGGTCAACCGGTCGATGGGGGGATGGTGTGACCATCGGTCACGATCGATGGACGCGGTCCATCACCCTTCGGTCCATCATCCGATCGAATTGCGAACCTTTGTTTTCGCAAGGAAGATCGCGCCGGACAAGTGTCGAATGCTACTAATTTTATGCGTGTTTGCTTTACACCGAACATTCGTTGTTGTTTGTGCAAGAGATGGGCAAGCCATCGGACATCGTCGCGCGTATATCGTCGATCCGGCCGGAATTATGAATATAAATATTTGTAGGCCGAAACGAGCCAAGCCTCCTCCTGTAAAATTATCCCTACTAGTTTCGCTTGTCGTGGATAGAAGCGTGGATAGAATGGTGAAAAAAAAAAAAAAATGAAAGAATCGGACAGCGTAAGTCGAAGGAAGAGCGACCGCTAACGCGCTAAGTCACGGCGCGGTGCCCGTTCAGATCAACACGAGCGTACACGAGCGTACACGAGCGTACACGAGCGTACACGAGCGACAAGATTCGCGACACGCGACTTCACGTGCGCGAGTCGCGTGCAGCCCGGAAGCGACGGTGAAATACCTCGCTTCGATTTCGACAGCTTTCTTCTATCCGTAGAGCGACGCGGAATATCCTGCCAGAGTATCGATCGAGTTTCTCGATCGTCAACCAATCGCCACGGCGGTCTTTCGAATTAGTTCGCGTACAAAGACCTCGCTAGCCGTAGAGGACAAAGAGGAATTTTCGCCCTTTCGGATTCGGCGAATAGTCGTCGGATCGGCTTTTTTTTTTTTCCCGATAAAAAGTCAACGACGCGACGCACGATTAGTCGGCTTGGTTCCCATAGAGCCACCGATAATCGTACGGGCGCGTGTCGCGTGCGATCGCTGCGTGAGAACGTTCTATCGCGATCGCACCCTCCCTCGTAACCGGCCACCCTTCGTAGCTCGGTAAGCGAGAGTTCGCGAGTCCTGGCAACCGTGGGAGTCGCGTCCAGCGACAGGATAGTTCGACCAGCAAAGCGATTTCACGCTAATTTCCGCGAGATCCAGTTCTCTGCGATAGATCCGACCGTTTTCCACTTCTTTCTTCGATTCGGTAAAGGTCGGTGCGCAACGCCAACGTGCAACGAGTGGCGCCACGTTCCCAGATTTTGCAAAATCTCGCACAGACACGAACGAGAGGGTAGAGACGGCGTGCGACCAGTTAAGCGCCACGAGCGTTCCCACGAAAATCGCCCTGTCTGATCGCCGCTTTACTCCCCCTTGGTCTCTCGCTCTCTTTCTTCCCCCCAGTCGCAAAACCCCTGTGCTTCTAAGGGGAGCGCAGGGATTGAGAGAGAGAGAGAGAGGGATTTTCACCTTGCGATCGAGAAGCGAAACAGAGTAGTTGCCCCCTCCGTACCAAGGAGGCGCGGCACACCTAGTCCCCACCAATAGGGCCAGGGACGAAACGGGGCACACGGTCGTGTGCCGTCCCCAAGTCCGCCCGCACATGACAAACGTCGTCCGCCACGCGACCAGTGCACACGCCTGCGAGTGCGTCGCGTTTCGCACCGTCGTCTAATATATCGCGAGTCTACTTTGGCGCGCGTACACACGCGACCGCGAACCTCCTCTGGAAGCCGCGACACGTGGACACCATCGACTTCCGGCATCGCGACGTTACGCGGAAGAACGATCGCATCTTGCGACGGCCGGCTTCGTCTTCCTCTTGTCTTGTCTTGTCTTTGCGGTGTAACGTAACGGCGAAGAGTGACAGCGACGATCGCTTTCGTCGAACGTTTGCCAACCCGAACGAACGTGTACCACAAGCTGTGATAGCTTGTTGACGATGAATCAGTGACAATCTGTTCTCGCGATCTGTGCGCGATTTCGGCTGCGAAGAAAGCGTCGCCGATCGATTTATACAGGAATATAGCAGTTGGAGAACGGGATAATTCACGAAGCAGGGAAAAGAGATGTGGAGGGTCGTGGTGGCGCGATCGGACGAAAACAGCACGTTGCTGTCATCGGAAATCGGTTCTGGTCCGGTTGGTCCTGTCGGCCCGGTCGGTCCCAATCACATCTCCGGTCTTGCCGGTCCGCCTTCGACTCATCATCATCATCATTGGGGCTATCCACCGCCGCCACATCCCTCTTATCAGCCGCAGCATTCTGACGCATCGCGGCATCATCATGATCCGCGTCCACCTCACGACCTCAGGCATCCGGCCGCCACTACCACCAGCACCGCCGATCTCAGACACGAGATGCACAGATCGGATCCGAGGCATCCTTCCGCCGCGTCGGAGATGCAACAACGACACCAGCCACCGGAATTGCACAGACCCGAGATGGTGCGACATCATCAGGATTTGTCGGCAATGAGGCCGGACCTGAGTAACGAAATTAGATCTAGTCACGAGTTCCCCGATCTTAAGATCGACGTTGTGGACATAAGGAGTCAGGAGAACGGGCAACAGCAGCAACAGCAGCAGCAGCAGCAACAACAACAACAACAACAACAACAACAACAACAACAAACGTCGCAACAGAGAAACTTGAAAAGAACTATGAGCGATTCCGATTGCGACGACGTGTTTTCCGAAGAGAGCGGCAAAGAACCGTAAGTTTCTCGATGCCGAGTCGAATCCGAGTCGAATCCGAGTCGTTTCACATCCGATCGACCAGATGTTTTCGAACGACGCGCTAATTAAAATCTCATTGTCTTGCGAAAGAGGGTGACTGTTGGAAAGAGCACAACCCCCCGTCGTATCGGCCGTAACAATAAATTAACAATAAATTCGATGGTACCGGATCGGTTGGTCTGAGCGGTGGTAGTCGGTTACATAGGTTGTGCATTTACGCTTTCCACCGATCAATTCGTTCTGATCGTTGTTGTTGATTCTCTTATTTGTTCGATACAGTTGTAATTCGCCGGGAGGCGATTCCTGTCAGCACGCGTCGCGAAAGCGAAGAAGAGGAATGATAGAGAAGAAACGTCGCGACAGAATAAACGCGTCGCTCGGCGAGCTGCGGAGATTAGTGCCGGCAGCAGCGAGAGATCCTCACAGCGGCAAATTAGAGAAAGCGGAGATCTTGCAGCTCACCGTTGAACATTTGCGATCGCTACGAAACAAAGGTAAGCCCCTCGACGACGACCATTCGCGTTGCACGCCGTGCGTTAACGAGTCTGACTCGTGACGAAGATTTTGGCCCGAACACGAGTATCACGAGCCAGGTTCGCGAACAGAAAGTCGACGGTCAAACGTAAACACATCCGTACTACCTACCGCTTGGGCCCCGAGTTTCGTCGAGCTAAGTGGTGCACGGAAAGGGTTGAAGAAGCTAGCCGCTGCTCGCTTCTTCGTCTCTGAAGAACAGAAACGGTCGAAGAAAATATCGAAGATCTGAACGGCGATAGACACGTAAAGAAATTCGGTAAATTCGCTGGTATACGATATACGTAGGAAGGCAGAGAATTTATCGCGTATCTTTTAAATGGAAATGGTTAGCACGCGAAACAGATACCGATACCGATATACCGACTTCCGAAGACACTTTCGCAGAGGGATTCTTGTTCCGATCGTTGCCAAACCATTGCGTGTACTTTGTTTCTCGAGGCGGAACGAACACGGAAAGAAACGAACGACGACAAGCGTATACGCAGCGACGCGTAAGACGCGCATAGACGGAGAAACAATATCGTGGCGCCGGTCGGTGGTCAAGCGATTAACCGATAATCAAGCGACACCGGCGTACGATGCGTTAAGAACGTTCGAGCGAGTCGAGCGAAACGACCAAACGAGCGATCTTCTCTCTATCGTAAATCGGTACGAAGCGATACTTTTTCCTATCGAAAGACACCTGTTGACCGTGCGGCGTGCCACGTATCGTGGTAATCGCGTGTGACTCGAAACTGTGCAACCGAAAAACCATCTGTCGTCGGTGCGTTAAAATCGTGAAAACACATTTACGGGATCCTGTGCACGACCGAGAACGCGTCGTTAGTTGGCAGCTAAACGATTTCTCGTGTTTCACGATCCAAACGACACGAAGACGCTGGAAAATGACAACGATGGAAAAGACGCTGCGTTCGTTCGTTCGTTCGTTCGTAGAGAGGATATCTCGATGTCGGCGCTAAAGAGGATCTAGCGGACAAAGAAAAAGAGAGGAAAGACGCGAGATCGAACGGTATTCCGGCGATTCGAAAAGGAAGCGCGTGGTCGCGTCGGTGAACGAGATATCCTTGGAGAGAAGCAGGTGGCAGGGAGGAGTTGCAGCCGAATCGGAGATCCTGTGGGAAGCACAGGAAGTCAACGACTCTTCCGAAGTGGTGTTCCCACGATTGGTGGCGAGTTAGGTAGTAGTGGGGTGTCCCGCGTGGCACCCTTCGTCAAGGAGGCACCGCCGAGTTGCTCACGGTCGGGGCAGATGTCGAACCCTGTGGGAAACCGACTCCCGTTTTATATCTGCGCGCGCGCATACACACATACACGCACACACACACACGTACGCGTAGTTTTCGCCCTTGCCTTCTCGCCTACCTATCGTACAACGATTCTCGACTCTCTCTCTCTCTCTCTCTCTCTTCTTCTTCTCTTTCTTTTTTTCCAAACGTTCCGAACGCGATTTCTCGCGATTTTTCCAAACGCGAATAGCGTATTTTATTTGTCTTTGCGTAACCGGCGCCTCTTGCGAAACACGCGACGGCTCTCGACGAGAGGAAGAATCGACGCGATGTTCGGGCAACGGAAAAGAAGAGAAAGAAAAGAAGAGAAAGAAAAGAAGAGAAAATCAGCGTATCGTCGTGAAAGCGTATAGTCTCGATTTTCGCAGGCTGCGCGTAGCGGCTCGTATGACGCGCATCTGTCAGCATCTACGGGGGTCTAAACGGTTCCCACGCTACCTGTCCCGTTTCTTCTCTACGTACCACGCGTACCATATCCTTCCGGCTGCCATATCCTTTCGCTTGAATCGGATCGATTCGAATCGAAATCGATACCGCTCCACGCGTATTTCACATCGTCTTGTAATTTTCCAGGTCCGGAAGGATACGACAGCACGAAACTAGCGATGGATTACCACGCGGTCGGTTGGGGCGAATGCGCGGCCGAAGTTGGTCGCTACTTGGTCACGATGGAAGGCCTCGACGAGAGGGATCCTTTGAGGTTACGATTGCTCTCCCATTTGCAAAGTTTTCACCGCGATCATCCTCCGTCCGCGGTGCCGTCGTCCGTTCCTCCGGTGACAAGTTTGACGTCGTCCTCGACGAGCAGCAGCTACGAGCCGACGGCGACCTCGGTTCCCCCTGGAATGCCACCTGGAACGGGTACCATGCCACCTCTGCTGGGTGGTACAGCGCTCGGATGGGGCCAGTATCCCGGCCAGTATCCCCAGCAGCAACACGGTAAACCTTATAGACCGTGGGGTGCCGAACTGGCTTACTGAAACGCGGCCTATCCTTAGACGAATTTCGCCACTTTCTGCGTCTTCTTATCGTCTCGTCTCGTTTTCGAACGAACGTACGTCTCTCCTGGCGTTTACGTGTTTCGATTCTTCTTCCCGATTCGTCTCAGGGAATTTTCTCTTTTCCAAGTTACACGGCACGGCACGGTACTTTACGTGCAGATAGTCATGCGAGTGCCTAATAACCATCTAAACAAATCTTATCTATTTATTCGATTCGACTCGATTCGACTCGATTCGACTCGATTCGCGATGCCTGCCGATCGAGCGTCCACAATTGTACAATTTGTATATAGATATAATCGGAATTATTGTAAATAACGAAACGCGATCGAAATCGCTCGCTCTTATTTCTATTTTTTACTCCTTTATATTTCACGTTCCTCTTGTAACGAACACAGTCTGCTCGTTTGTATAATAACAGAGTCGAAAATGTATCGATCGAACAAGTGCCATTAAACGTATCGCGCTGCGTACGTCCTATGGAAGGAAACGCTCAAAGATGTTTGCAATAAAATTACGATAACGAAACATACTGTAACGTATATTTATTTACTTATGTGTATATATATATATATATATATATACACGTACGTTATATCCGACTTTTCGTTTCTGCTGCAACGTTTCCCGCCGATCCGGTAAAATTCACGAAACCATCGAAACGGTACGAGTCTTCTCCTCGCCTCTATCCCCGCTCCTTATCCTCTATCATCCTGGCTTTTCCCCGGAACAGGATTCGCGTTATGCCCGTTGACGCATCGTGCTCGTAACGACAAAGTCCGCCAACTATTCTTATGCAAAGATTCTTCGGTTTGCAGCTTGCCGAGGCCAACTATTGGTCGCAACGAGAAACAAAGTAAGCGTCCGTAGTAGGGTTCCGCTCGAATAGCGGCATACGAACCAGTTTTGCGACTCGTTAAACCTTCCATAGAGAATACCTTCGCAAAACGGGAAATTCGCGCAGCTCGTTACGATCGATGTGAATAATTAGCCGCTGCTGCTTCTTTTTTTTCTTTTTTTTTTTTCTTTTTTTTTCTTTTCTACGAATATTCAAAATCCACAGGGAGTAACCAAGCTAATTGTCAAACAGGAAGAATGGTGCGTGGGCACGTGGCCATTGTTCGATGTCGAGCCGCCGAATTACCGTCCCCTCTCTTCGCCCTTCGTGCTCCTCCCTTTTCTTGCGAATCTTACGCTAGCTGTTAGTCGTACATACATACCTATTTCGTGGCTCGTGCGTTTAAGAAACTCCCTCGACCGTCGTACGTACCTCCTTTACCTCTTCACCTATACACAAGTACAAGTACCTATGTATCTCTTCGATCGCAAGCGTAAACGCGTTATGCGTACTCGCATATGGATACGAGTTACGCGTTTCGCGTTATCGCGAACGAACGGAAGCTTCGATCGAAGCTTAAACGACAAGGGTCATAAAAACTCGAAAAAGTCGAATAATCGTCGACAAAATTATTTTATTTACGATATATTTGCATGCATTAAAAAGTCACAGCCTCGTCGGACGTACTTACAATAAGGTATCGCCACTCGTTCATTATCGTATATCGTCGTATATCATCGTATCTATGTACATTCGCGCATATCCTATAACTATGTACATATAGATTCACGTAGTTTCAAACAACTGTACGTATACCTACACGTGTAAATACGATACGAGTAAGTACACGACGCGTACAAACGTTATACCTAAAACTATAGAGTCGCACGAGAACCAACGTTCGACATTAACTTAACATAAATAGTACGACGTGGTAATTTGAAAAGAATACTGCGAGTAAAATACAAGAGCGGCCTTAACTCCCGCGCGCTTCTTCCGGAAGCTTGAACCTAACCTTACGACCAGTGGAACGTGTAGCCAGCACACTGTCGTACTTACGTAAGGAGTGCAATTTTCAAGACTAACTTGTACCATAAAACGATTTGATATCTCTGTGAGCGTATCGTGTGAGCAAAATATCGTATCCCTAGAAATAATACTTTCGATAACGAAAATGTTTAAATCGCGCGTCATCGTGCATTTCAGGTAGATTGTTTGCATATATCGTAGCATCGATATCTTTTTACGTCTAAGAAACCACGTATATTTCTCCTTCCTCTTTTTTCGCCTCGGTTTCTCTACTCTCCCTCTGTTGACTATTAACGATTAAATGCGATCATCCAATCGAGTCGATGCGAGATCAAAATAACGAATAAGCGAATCGACCAACCACCAACGTGGTATCTACCAACGTGTCGCTCTTCGGAAGACCGATGTAAGTACGTAATTGGACTATTCTTTCATTCTTTCTCTGTGTTTATACGTTATAGACGTTATAAACAAAAATATATCTAACAGGCTCGATTTCAGCCGACATTACATCCTCTTTTTACGTTACACGCTCTTAAGAAGTATATATAGCTATATTTTTAGACGGTTCGTTGCATTGTGAAAAAAGGTACGTATGTACGTAGGTAACCTATATATCCTCTTTGATAGAACGTAGGATTCTGCGTGGTCCAATTTTCGTTAAAATTCGGCTCGAGAGATAATCGAGCGTACAATCATCTTATAAAGCGAACCGCGAAGGATATCCGAATGCCCGCCAATATTTATGTTTTTTTTTTTTTTTTTTTTTTTTTGGGGGGGGTATCCTCTCGACTCTTCCACGTTCCATCCCGTTCGTCGATATCGTGGCTACGTTAGTACGCTCGAAGCGACGACAGCGACGACGAGATTCGGATTCGTCTCGCCAACGAAAAGAAAGATGGAAGTAACCGTATGGATTAAACGGTAACTCGTGGCAACCGTAACGTCGCATGCGTTAAATCATCATTTCGTTCTCTATGTTCTCGTTTCGTTGATTCTCCTCGTATTCGTCACAGAAGCAACACATCGAGCCACCATCCTCGGAATTATCGGCAACGTACGTCGTGAACGTGTCGATGCTCTTCGTATCCAGAGACGGTAAAGACCACGAAAGAGACTCTGTCTCCAACTCCGGCATGGCCGAGTGCCAAGAGGTCAAGTTTCGTGACTTTTTCACCTTGCGGCTTCTCGTTGACAATTTCTTGATGGCCTGCAAATCGAAACAACGGCGTACGATATAGTCTTCGCCACCCTTTATCCTTTCTCTTTACCGTTTTAGTCCGATTCATTCGAATTAATCGGCGGACAAACGAAACATCGTCGTCGAACTCTATCGACAACTCGCTCAAAGCTATTAAACATTTTGAACCGACTATATAGCAGCAGTAGGTTAGGTCGTAGATACACGTAGTACATGCACCTTACAAGCGAAGCATATGTTCGTGCGAGTTGGGTTGTAGTTAAACGAATCAATGTCGAGCAAGGCTAAAATCACGCTGACGAAAATTACACAGCCCTACGACACAGTCGTATGAAAAATGTCCTATATAGAATTGATTCAAGGTTTAGTTAGACGTGCGCAAAGAAATCTTGTAACGTATACGGGAAAAAACTAGGAAAGGGTCGCTTCGTCGCGACGTTTAGACGAAATTAAACTAAAATCAAAATAGCAACATCAACCCGGTGACTAGGTTAACGATGCGAAACGCGAGGTTAAAGAAATCAGGTCGGCCGATGCGACAGAAACGTGCGTGTATACGTGCGTGCGTGCGTGCAACACAGTCGAAAGGGATAATTGTCATCACCTTACCCTAAGGAGTCTGCGACCAGATTTGCTCAGCAATTTTCGTAACATGTCCGATATCCGAATTTCCTTTCGATTGTCAGGAAAATTGAACGTAGCGGCGGCTGTAAGATTGATTTTTGACCGATACGAAGTCTCACCGTGCAAACGAATCAGTTCGATGCGCACGCCTCAGCGTCACGCGACCAAATACCGCTCCGAGCCACTAGACGGTCCTATTTATCACCTCGGCTGGCCCGATCTTATCGTACCACGCTGTACGAACCTCCCTATCCCCACTCAAACACTCACTGTGTACTACTTCCGAGTGGAATCGCGTTTCTACGTTATTGTACAAAGAGCGAATTTCATGAACGAATGGAGAAAGGGTAACCGAGTGCGTATGTACTTCGCCACTTACCGCTTCCCTTTTTCTCCAAACGTATGCCAATCCTCTCATCGGTTACATATTTGAAAAGCACTTTTCCCTACTTTATCTTCTATTACTTCTTCTTTTCCTTCCCATTCGAAACGCTGTGCATCGAAATACTAAAACGGTAGTGGGAACGAGTATCCATACTCGCTGATCCACGGAGGATACGAGGGTGAAAGATCGAATCGAATTAGAGCGCGATCGATTCGACATTTGCAATCCTATCGATAGCGAATGTATAATTTTTTCGTCGTTTACGATCGTGACGATACAAACGCGATATTTATCGATCCATGTTCGAAGATGATGGATACCGGCGAAGCTGGCAGAACAAAGAAAAAGGGAAGAGGAAAGAAAAAGAAGAAGAGGAGTGCTCATTGAAAAGTTGGAGGGTGATAGAGGCGCGTGGCGCGATCGCGGGTACGCATGCGTGTACGCAAAGCTAGACGCAATGCATAGTAGATATGCACGTGCGCGACGTAACGCGTGTGAGCGAAGCTGTTCTCACGCGGCGACACGCGGCCACCATCTCCCCAATGCGCGTCGCCACGTGCCACCTCGATGCACCCACGGAAAACTCATAATTGTCATAACATTCGAGCTGTGCTCGCTCGAAGGAACGCCAATACCGGCTACTCGATCTACGAAAGTAAGTACTCTTCTTTGTAAAATCCCTCTACACATTCGTCGGAATAAATGGCGCTACACTTCCTTTACGTTTCTAGCCACGATTTTATAACACCGCGACCGTTCGTCACCTTCGATCATCGAATAAGAGGTACCTTTATCGTTGCTGACTCGTGCCGCATCTTCGAGAAATCATTTTCGCTCTACGTAAGGACGAGTTAAACGATCCTACAGTAGCGTCATACGAATGACGTCACAATGCGCCATTCCAATTGCATCGATGACGTCAAACAAGACTACTTGCATCTTGAATTAATCTTGAATTGTCCTGAAACTAGTTGGCCATCCTGTATATCTACCATACCATATGTACATAAATATATGTAGAAAGCATGTAAGAAATTCGATACAAGTAACAACGTGATAAAATAAAAGAGAAAAAGATGCTTTAAGCAAAGATGCGTGACGCATCCTCGTATTATCCCCTTTGCCTTGTCAGTTTTTAATCTTCGTATATTCGAACAAGCAAAGTAACCAAATCATCATGGCACGTGCCAAATATTTCCGACAGCGGTGTCTAACCACCCGCTTTTTTCGCCCCGGTTAAACCTAATACTTTGAACGTGGTTCGGTGACTCGACAAGCTATATACGTACTTAATCGGTCAAAGCATATAAACGTTCTTAGGAAAAAAAAAAAAAAAAAAAGGAAAATCAAATTTTCGGCAGTTGTATATTTTCGACGAAGAAAAGAACGTGGAAGGGAAGAAAGAGAGAGAAAAAAAAAGAGGGTATCGATGAAATAAAAAAGAGCGTAATCATTTTTAAAGGAAACAATCGCCGATATCGATAGAGTAACGAGCGACGCGTGCCGTGTCACGTGTCCCCCGATGCTCGCTCAAACATTATACACGACATGGCGTGCGCAAAATAAGTCTCACCTAATTGCGACGGCTGTTCCATTAGAGATTAAACTTCAAACGAGACTCGGTCAGATTCGTTCGGTTAATTAAGACAGCTCTCGCAAGTATAACACCGTCTTTGTATTGCCTTCCTTTCGTTTGGGGAGAGAAAACCGATAATATCGTATATCCAACGATTACCGCCCTACTTTCTGCCTTCCCGAAAATCATCAATACGGTACTACCATTGTCGTTCGATCGCGTTATAATCGATCGAACAAAATTTCCTCGTAGTTCGAGAAATTGCACAAACAAACGTGCCTCTGTGACAATAGGAAAGGACAAGGATAGGAGAGACAATAGGGAAATCCGTTTATTCGTTCAATAAGGATCAAAAGTCGCAGTATCGAGGTTCTTTGACTACTTTTGCTAACCTCGATACGTTACGTAAATCCGAGAGAACCATTCTTAATCTGCTACTCTTCTTTTCACTATGTCACGTATTGTTGGAATTACATTACGTCAAATGCACTTGTCACAAATATTTATAGAATTGTGATTTTCGTCACGCGTTGATCCGTAATAAACCGAAAACAGAAATAGTCGTTAACATCCGAGCGAATCATTTTCAACGTGATAATAAACAATATTTCTTTCAGCCACAAGTCAGCGAAACAACGATAAACTATCTATCGTACTTGTCGATACGAAGAGGAATAGAAAGTTTGTATACCTGTGGAGAGGTAGAAGCGAGCTTATGTATATCTGTATTGGTAACATAGATACCTACAAGGTCCAACTGTATAGCGGACGCGTGGATAAAGGAAAAATGGAAAAAGAGGGAAAAGGGAAGCGTTGATCTTTTGGAACAGTGAATGTCCGTTCCGTGGGAAACGTCGCAATTCGATCCTCACACGACTCGCTTCCCATTGATTTACACCATCAAATATCGATTGACCAATGCTAAAATACCATATAATATTTATAAATACTTTTTACACATACTACGTACAGGGATTCGATGGAGAAAAATAATCACTTTAGTTAGGGCATAAAATGTAAGTAACGTTCTGATACGAAATAAATCGTTTCCTTCCTTTGAACATAACGAAAATATATTTATTTATATTCTGTGGTATTAGTCGCGTTAAATGTAACAGCGTCGATGTTATGTACAACAAAGGTTCAAGGGACGAGAAGAGGTTTGTGCAGTTTGTCCGCGTCGTATGGTATATTTCTCTTGTTTCCAGGTAATAACATTGGCACTGTTTTAACGCGAAGCTCGTAGGGAAAAAAATCATGACAAAAATTGTAAAAATCGTTTCGAGTACGAATAATATCGAGCCGTGCCATTTCTTTCATTAACGCGTACAATTCAGCTTTATAATTCAAGTATGATTTACGTTTGGCGATCAACGTTGTTACACTCGACAACTGATGTATAAATTTTTCAGAAACCACTCTAGTTTCCAATTTGAATCTCGGTTCCATACACTTCCACAAATATTTATAAAGACGATCGGTAATCCAGTGTTGAGGACGGGGAAGCCGAGGGGCTCTGTACACTCGGCCGTTCACCAAAAATGCCTTATGGACTTGTTTGATAGGACGTTGCTTCTGCAATGTCGACTTTGTCTTTTTTTCAATTTCCTTTAATTTTCCTTCCCGCGAAGGCAACTTCTTTTGAACTTCTTGCTTCTTGTTCCTATCCATTTTCATACGAGCTATTTCTCGTTCCTTCACCCTCTCCAATTCTCGTTTTATTCCATCCACTTTCTCTTTATCCCAAAACTTTTGCGATGTCGCCAATGTTTTATCCGACATCAGAAAGTGCCTGATGCTTGCCTGGCCTTTTGGCTCGTCGTTACGCGTCTTTGTACACGTTTTGACCACCGTTGAATGTCGCGAAGGAGACGAAATTGCTTTTTTGGAAGGAGAAGAGGACAATCGAGAAAGATGTAGTGCTTCAGAGGAGACCTTTGATGATTTCAGCGAATGTTCTGCTATTCCATTGGCCGTTGCATTTCCTCCTATTTTAATAGTACTTTCTTGATCTTCAAGTACAGTTTCAAATAAATTCTTCTTTGCATTCTTATTATGATTTGTTAACAACTTTGATTTCCATTTTAATGTTTTATGATATGCGTCACTGTTATTGCTTTCCTTAGTGCTATTATGTACAGACAAATTATTACCTTCGAGTATTGTACTCTGTGCTTTTGGTATCGCAAAATGTATAGAATCATCCTCAAAATTTAATCCAAACCGATTCGACCCTGTGTCGCTGGATACTGATGTTTCGGTTATTGCAGGAACTAAGTAGTTTGTTGTCATTTGTAATTCCTTATTTTTATTCTTTGAAATATTAGACTTTAACTTTGAAATATCATCAGTCTTTTGACTGTGATTCAAACTGTATCCTTGTATTTTATTCAATTGTTCGACGTTAGCAACTGTTCCACTATTTGATGCAGAATTACTCTTAGAACTTTTTTCTCCAGTTCTCTGCGTAACTTCTAACCTAGCTGTCGCAGAATCATCTAAAACATTTGAAAAAATATTATCTTTGCTTTCTGTTGCTTTAGAACGCGAAAGATATTTTCCTTTTGCATTTTTAAGTTCCTCGGATTCCAACGTTAGTATATTGTTAGTCTTCTGTGCAATTCCTGACGTAGTTGTTACAGAATCGTTTAATACATTCGAAGCGATATTATCTTTGCTTTCTGTTACCCTAGAACGCGAAAGATATTTTCCTTTTGCACTTTTAGGTTCTTCGGATTTCAACGTTAGTATATTGTTAGTCTTCTGTGCAATTCCTGACGTAGTTGTTACAGAATCGTTTAATACATTCGAAGCGATATTATCTTTGCTTTCTGTTACCCTAGAACGCGAAAGATATTTTCCTTTTGCACTTTTAGGTTCTTCGGATTTCAACGTTAGTATATTGTTAGTCTTCTGTGCAATTCCTGACGTAGTTGTTACAGAATCGTTTAATACATTCGAAGCGATATTATCTTTGCTTTCTGTTACCCTAGAACGCGAAAGATATTTTCCTTTTGCACTTTTAGGTTCTTCGGATTCCAAGATTGGTACATTATTAGTCTCATGTATAGTTCCTGACTTACTTCTTACAGAATCGTTTAATAGATTCGAAAAAATATTATCTTTGCTTTCTATTGCCTTAGAACGCAAGGGATATTTCCTTTTTGCAATTTCAGGTTCTCCTTCAGATTCCGACGTTACTACATTATTATTTTTCTGTGTAACTTCTGACGTAGTTGTCATAGAATCGTCTAAAACATTCAAAAAAATACTATCTCTGTTTTGTTTTGCCTTTGAACGCAGAGGATATCTCTTTTTTGCAATTTTCGGCTCTTCTTCATCGGATTCCGACGTTATTATATCGTTACTTTTGTTTTTAACGTCTGACTTCGTTGTTACAGAATCGTTTAAAACGTTCAAAAATACATTATCTTTGCTTTCTCTTGTTTTTGAACGCAAAT
This sequence comes from Bombus dahlbomii, assembly GCA_037178635.1. NCBI lineage: Eukaryota > Metazoa > Arthropoda > Insecta > Hymenoptera > Apidae > Bombus > Bombus dahlbomii. Next base: position 1,928,307 of record CM074104.1, on the reverse strand, counting down.
GGCGTTTGCTTTTTGCAATTTCAGGTTCTTCTTCAGATGCCGACGTTACTATATTACCATTTTTCTTTATAACTTCTGACCTAGTTGTCGTAGAATCATTTAAGACATTCAAGAAAATATCACCTTTGCTTCTTTTTGCCCTTAAATGCAAAAGATCTTTCTTTTTTGCAATTTTAGATCCTTCCGCGGATTCTGACATGACTACATTATTATTTTTCTTTTTAACATCTGACTTAGTTATTGTAAAATCGTTTAAGATATTCGAGGAAATATTATGTTTGCTCTCTATTGCCTTAGAACGCAAGGGAAATTTCCTTTTTACAATTTCAGGTTCTCTTTCAGATTCTGACGTAGTTGTCATAGAACCGTTTAAAACATTCAAAAAAATATTGTCTTTGCTTTGTTTCGCTTTTGAAAGCAGAGGATATCTTCTTTTTGCAATTTTCAGATCTTCCTCCGATTCCGACGTTATTACATTATTATTTTCCTTTTTAACGTCTGACTTGGTTGTTACGGAATCGTTTAAAACGTTCAAAAAAATATTATCCTTGCTTTTTCTTGCCTTTGAACGCAAATGATGTTTGCTTTTTGCAATTTCAAGTTCTTCTTCAGATTCCGACATCAGTGCATTGTTAGCTGAATCTAATAAAATGTGATAATTAATAAAAAGTAGTTTTGTAACATATACCTCATAGATCAAAGGAACATACTTTTTTCTACGATATCTTTGTTTATCTTCGGAGAATTTGGAATACTTGAGACATCTAATATTTTCCACCATTCACCTGTAACCTGGCTTGTTTCTATTTGTGAATTAGAATCTAAATGACGACTAGTTTGATTTAAAATTTTCGAGTCAGTTGATAGTTGCGCTAACGAGGTGTCTTCCAACCTTTTCCACCAGTATGGATATTCTGAAATGTAAACACTATAGTACGTATACTGTTTCAAAATATAAATACCTAACCTAGACGAAGTTATCAAACGAATACATACCATCGCCAAATATATCCGTATCGGAATTTAAAATAGCAGAACTGTATCTAGACCGACGTTTGTTTAAACTTTTTCGTTTATCCATTTTCAATAATATGTTAAATATTTGACATTTTTATAAAAACTATAATTTTTCGTATTATAATAGCACTTAAAGTTCTATGATTCTTATTTATATTTTTCTTCTTATAAAGCTATTAATATCTGATAACTATAAGTATAGTCCAAATAGAAAAAATAAAATGATTAACCTTTCTAAATATAAGTTAGTATATTACATATGTTTGATACAATTAGTACGAAACTACGAACACACGTCCCTCCGTGTATACGTCTCTTCCTCACATAGAATGTGCGCTCTGTTCCTCACGCATGTTTCTACCGCCAAAATCACCGAAACAAAAAATGTGCGTGTATGTGATTCGGCCGTTTGACCGCAGAGCGTACTTTTGTCTGAATTGTTCCCATGATCATCAGCGATACCCCTATTCATCTCTGATTATAGTAAATACAACGAAAATATAATGAACAATAAAATATATGCAAATAAAATCAAAATGTAATATACGATGTTATTTTACGCTTTATTATTATATATCTTTTTGTTATTGTTAAGCATAGTCATACATAATCATAGCAGTATAAGTATATCATACATATAAGATTATTAAATCAATCGCATTCACAGTTTACTGATTTCGGAGCATAAACGGAAAGTTTGTGTAAATTATGCTCTTGAACATGTAAAATTATAAAACATTTACATACAGAGTCTAAAGTTCATATACGCTTAATACAAACGTGAAATATGTACGTGGAAGTCACGTGGTAATTCGCATTTTAAAATGATATTAACATAATGGAAATTTTCATAAATACTAATATCAGAAACCTTATTTATAATACATACATAGATAACTGAAATAGGTACTTTCGTGTCATCAGCCTTAGATAAAAATTTCTCACTTTACTACATATTTATTTAGCTTTCGTAAATGAACGAGATCTAAGATTTTTCTTAGTCGCTTGGTCAACTTCTGGTAAATCGTCATCCTCGGACGTGGCAGATTTTTTTCCTAAACAAAAATCAATTTTAAAATTCTTAAAATTGATACTTTCAGTGTACATTAACGATACGAAAATTCCTCAAGTCTTTTGTTTACCTTCTTTTTTCCTTGGCTTTTGTTTTGATTTCACTGTTGCTTGTACAGGAACTACGTTTTCACGGGCACGCTTAATTTGCCTCGAAATAAATACATAAGAAAGGTACGTTTGGAAGATAATGATATAGGTCAAAGCTGTAAATCTTATGACTGGAATATTAAAATTTCCACTTGCGAAATTGAATACACTTTCAACTTGGCCTAAACCATACAGAAATACTAACGTTGCAATAGTCAACGTTACAACGCGTACGAAAACGTACATCGAGTTAGCAACGAGGAATGCCACTATAACAAAATAATTGTGGAATTATTACGAAATAAGTAATTTTATATAAAACAGTATATCTAATGAAATTATACCCACTTTTTGTCACCTTTTCTTTTTTACCGACAAAATGTACAAGCCTAGCTCCATGAAGCATAGCGTCTCCTATGTAATGTGAAACTAATAATAAGATTCCTACTTGCTGGAAACTGTATAAAATAAGAAAGTATTAGAAAATAATATAATAACTAATATTGTATACTACATAGAAAATTATGTATATCATACTTAAAGATATAAACTGCAACAGTGGAAAAGAGTCCAATAGTTGCTTGTATAGCTCGAGGAGGTATATCTTCCTTCTTTACTCTTTGAAAATATAATTCAGGATAACAATGGAGCCAATAAGCAAGTTGGCAAATAAAGAACACTTTTGAGGAAAAAGACATTGGCACAGGATATTCTTTCCACAATGAAGTTATGTTTAAAAACAAGTCCTCTCTAAAGGAATCATAAATTTATATTACATTTAATTATATAAAAAATGACTATGTTTACATTTGATATAACAAACCTGATAATTATGTCTATACCCCATACAATAGACAGTATATAAAATAAAATAAGTTGACTGGATTCGTTAAATTTAGCAACTTTTACTTTACTAAGATGTAGACGTTTTGAAATTTTCTGAAAAAAAAGAAAAAAAAAAAAGATAAAAAAAAATATAAATGTTAGTAACGATTTTATTGAAAATATTTAGAATAAAGAAAATATAAATTAATGCATCTTACATCAAAAATATAATCTTGAAATACGGCGTGCATTACAATTGTTATCAAAAGACAGAAAAATACAGCACATGCATCTTTCCAACCAGTAGTATATTTCATTGGCATAGTCGGATCTTCAATATCTGAAGTTATATTGTGATGAATAGCAATAAATGTATACGTCCATGGTGATGTTACCTAAAAAATAATTTATAACTTATAATAGTGTATAAGTAAGCGAACATTGTGCTAATCAAAAATATTATGTTAATATAACTTCACTTAAGCTCGATTTATTACATATATTCGTATTGGTTAACAAATAATGGCAATGACAAATAACATATGGTTATCGAACTAACGATAATTGAAACTGATATTAGGCATAAATTGGTTTCGAACATAAAGTGAAATACATAAAAGTAAAGATAATCATCGCTAGCGAACCTTGAAAGGTATGTATGAGTTAAATAAAGATATCATTGAAATTGAAGAAACTGAATACTGACCTGCATCAGTAAACCCATTACGATGGCCATAGCTATACAAGAAACAATATCTCCATGATTTTGAATAATGAATTCATGACTGAATATAGGAGGATTTTTATTTGAATTTTTGCGACCTTTTACCGCGACCATTATTTTCCGCGATTAAAAGCACCGTTCTTGCGACCACACGCGTCAACGACTTATTGGAAGTACCGTCAAATAATTCAACGTGTACTCAATTATACCAGTAACCTGTAGTATATATACATATACTATAGGCAACAACGCAACACACGTCGCACCGGGAAAGTAATAGATTAAAACATACGACCAATATCGAACAATGTGGCGCTTTCTGTCTTTACTTGTTGGCACCACGTAAGTCAGGAAAATTTTGAAATATATAACTCGATCAATGCATTATACGGTATGCATGTATATCTTATATTTTTGTGATGTTAATTGAAAAATTAATTTTTTCTGACATATAATGAAAATTATCACAGTTAACAATATTTTATGCATTATTATACGGATGTTCTATTGTTTGTAAGTGCGATGATCCAGCCTGATCCAGCCTGATCCAGCCTGATCCAGCCTGATCCAGGGATCGAAAATGATAGTTACATACGTATTTCTGAAACTTCTATGAAAAAAAGTTATTGACTAATGATGAAGAGATAGTTAAAAATCGTTTATAAACAATATCCAATTTCCTATACATAACAAATTATTCACGTGTGTATAAAATTGACGAATATAACAATAATGTTAAATCATACGACAGGAAACATTATAAGATACACTTTATTAATAGTATTAGGTACATTTTTAGTGGTCACAATATTCTTATACATATTCCTATGCATTTATTGTTAAAACTATGCAATCACCACAAATATTTCGCGACACTTTAAATATTTATCTATAAATAAATATGTTAATAGTTATGTGACGGTAAAGGGAAAATACATATTTAACAATTCAATATTGGAACAAAATAATTTCTAAATTTCATATATATTATGCCAGAGATAAACTGTAAAATTCATTGATCAACAATGAGTCGAAAATATACCTCTGTAATCGTAAAAATAATACTCTTCCAACGTTATATTTTCATTATATTATTAGTTAATCATAGTGGTATGACATTAACGCTTGTGTATTTGTACATTATATGTTTGTATTAGCATGCTTAGCAGTGGAACAATAATCTGTCTGCTCTGATGCACTTAAATGAACACATATGATATACGATCAAAATTCGGAATTTATACTTAAAGTTATTATAAAATACATCTTGTGTCTGCGTGTGTTGTAACAGTTCTATTTTCATACACAAAAGCGGATCGGTGTACTTATTTACACATGCTTTATAATACATTACTTTTGTTTATCCTTATAAATTTTTACAATTTCCTTTATATCCGATACTTTTTTGATCATCCACTCTTGCATTGATAACTATTCAAATTTGAAGCGCAGATCCTCCATTGATTAGGCCATAATAAGTTTATATTTTTAACAATCATACATAATATGCGAAGGCAATGTAAAGAGGATATCTTCGAGAATCATTATAACCCTTTCAGAGTGTTATCTTCACAGATACAGATCTTCGTTTATATTGAATAATATTTTTTCTTTCATATGCTTGCCAACAACATCTATTGTCTCGGTATTTTGCTAAATCATTTTCATTTACAACAACAATTTTAAACAAACAACATGCATAATCCTCCCTAAAATATTACACGTAATTTTGCTGTATTAAACTAGTTTAGGATTCAGTGACAAATATAAACTAGATTATTTTATGTTATGTTCGTGAGACGTTGTTCTGTATCTCAAATAAAAATATTTCATATCCTGATCCGATTGTTGTTGACTTAGACGAACGTGGTTACATTTTAAAAACGGTAGTCAGAAATGTAGACGTTCTTTAATATTGCAACATTGTAAATCGAAACACGACTTCGTAAGTAGTTTATATTAAATGGACGTGTCAGTCAGTTCCTTGAAAATCTTCCTTATGTGTTTCTTAATTGTATCACCGAACTTTAATTAACATCATCTTATCAAGTCTTTAAAAGAGAGATAAATTCAATAAATACCATGATCGTTAACATTAAAAAAATTTACGATTCTAAAATTTTGTAGAAATTGTTCCTTTCTACATCCAAGAAAACAATATCAAGTTTAATATCTGTACGACTTGTCGAGATGAATACACATGATAATACACGAGTATAATGATAACACGAATTAAATCTAAATATTCCTGTGGTCACAAGCCTTAAATCTTAGCAAAACCTTTTAATGTTATATGCAACCAGTAAGACTTAGGTCTTTAGTTTGCCCTAAGTATCGCTTTGTCGTTGCAAATTATATTTTGAGGTAGACAAGTATATTCTTCAAATAGCTTTTCATAGCTATAGGTAAAGCTAAATCAAATGATAAGTTTTCATTTAAGAAAGATGCCACATTACGTTTAATTTTATATCTTAATAGACCACAAATATAGCCTAAATTTACTCGCAAGATTGTAAAATAGCCATGAAAGGTGTAATTCGATTCTTAGTTCACATTGCAACCAACAGTATTGGAAAGGGTAGAATATAATACCCTCTAAAAGCGTTGCCATACTGATGAATTTCTGTTAAAGCTACAAGAAAAAATTAAGTGTCAAAAATTTCATGCACTTTTAAGATTAATACGATTGCAATATAATTATTGTGAGTGGTATCAAGATTTTAAATAGACAAGGATAACAAATTTGACGCTAAATGTGTTAAAAATGTTCATAAAATCTAAGACTGGAAGCTATTGTACTCGAATGTCGTATTGAGAGATTAAAATCGTTAATTGTATTAATTTTTATCGTCGTATTCGTATAGAATTATATTATCTTGTATGTTCCTTGATTATGTTATAATATTTAAACGCTGTTTTACATTACATTAATAGGTATTTATATTTCCATTTGTTCTATTTTCAGGTGTATGTGTACGTGTGTACGCGCGAACACGCGTACCGATGGCAATAACAATAAATACTTGTACATTCAGTATAAGAATGTAATTTTTTATTCTCATCAATGAAAATACTCGTTACGATCTCTTACTATCTCTGTTTCATTCTTTTATATTACTAAAATATAGTTTACCTTCGTGTTTCAGGTACTATCTTTGTACCTCCTACTTCTTGCTGAATTTTAAGCCGCAATCTAAATATATAAATTCACTATTTTTTAAACAAAATATTGATCTATACTCTTGATTATGTCAATAATATGCAGTAATTTACTATTTATTAAGACAATTCACATTAAGGAGATTAAGTTATATTAGGGCGCATTTCGCATGTACATATTGCGATTTCATGCCAATCGCCAAAATAGTTAATCTATACTAAATCTCATAGTATATTAAATTTTACGATTGTATATCTGAAATTCCACTTTTTTTTTTTTTTTCTCCCGCAAATAACAATGGGAAATAATTATTATAATGCCATACAATACTGTTTAACAAAATCTACAATTAGCACTGCATATTTATGGAACATTACCTTTCATCACATACATGTAATTTATACAAGAGGATCATTATCAAGATCCATTTCTTCTACAGTGATATAAAGTCCTTCTTCTTCGTATGTGGACTCGTGTTTTGCTAAGACTTTGAGTAATGGCCGCAATTTCATCCACCACTGATATGTCGGAATGCGGTGTCTGAAAATTTTACGAAACGTAAGTACACATTTCCGATGAAAATCAACTGCGATGCATTCCCGTTACTTACTCGAAATCCGTAACTTCAATAAGTTCTGTAAACGGCGTAAATCTATACTGTCTTCGAACAATACCAATCATAACTGCACTATCAGCATCCATCGCCGTTATCTTACTGCCATCGTTACTATATTTTTTTAATTGTTCGGTAAACCACTCAACTGCCTTAGACCCCATTTTTGTGCCCAAATTGCGATCAAATGGAGTCGGTGAACCACCCTGTTGCATGTGACCTATAAAAAATTTTGCAACTTGAGAGATCTATTGTTATTTAAAATATAAGATAGTATCAATTGTTAAACATATACCAATAATATTCATTCTACAGCTGAATAGACCCTTTCCTTCTTCGCTAAAAAGTCTCTGCATAAAATCTGTATTATAATTCAAGTTAGCATTTTCATTTCTCAAAATAAGACCTCTCTGTACACCTTCAGACATTTTTGCTGCCATCGCAATGACATCTTGATTTAAGTCTTTAATATTAAACTTCTCTTCGAAAATATACGCTGCGTCAGCACCTCCGGCTAATCCAGCGACCGTAGCTAAGTAACCGCAATATCCACCCATAGTTTCAATAATAAATACTCGACGCTTTGTACCTTGTGCCGATTGACGAATTCGATCACAGATCTAAGAATAACACAGATACGCTTGACTAAATGAAGCATTATACCAAAATAGTTTTATTATAAAAAAAAAAACATATACACAACATAAAAAATTCTACCTCTGTAATTTCATTTAAAGCAGTGTCGCAACCTAATGAAAACTCGGTTCCTGGAACGTTATTGCTAATAGTCGCCGGAATCATAGCAATAGGAATTCGAAATTCTTCATACTTGTCCCTAGCTTTGAAAAAGGTAAGTCCTGTTTGATAACCCTTTTAGAAAAACAGCAACAATATCACATTATAATAGTAAGCAAAATTCTGAAAGACAGCGTACGAATTACTTTAACCCTGCAGAGATCGCGGTTAATCCGACAGATACATACAGAATTTGTTGAAAAATCTGTATATGTGTATCATAGGAATGTATTATTTCTGTGAGAAATTTCTATATTTCGAACGTACTAATATTATTCGTGATGAATGCTTTTGATTTCATACGCGTCCATCAATGAAGAATTGTAATTAGCTTATATAATTGTTCCTTTTCTTATCCTTATTACTATTAATGTTTAATATCTATACTAGGATTAATAATTATCAATAATATCTGTTTTAATAAAATGAAATTTGTAATAATTTTCGTATAAACGCGGATTAAAGTCATTAATACCATAAACACACCGCGATCTATGACGGAATTATTTTAACCGAGATCTTCACAGAATTGAAGAACCATTACCTCAAACCCTCCTATGATGAGCAAAGCTTGAATTCCGTATTCTTTAAGTCTCTGAGCAATTTGAGGCAACTGCTCCTCTTTGGGTGGGGCACGTTTAGTTCCTAAATAAGCACCACCTTGTGCTACCCAACCAGTGACAGAAGGCCAATCCATCAATTTAAATTTTCCAGCCATAAGGCCCATTATTCCGTCGCAAATACCATATACCTGGAAGTTTGTAACATGAGATCTTGTATTACTATATAAGGATGTACTCATTTTTAAGACGATACCTTATCACCTCGATATATACAGTTCCGAACGAAAGAACGCACCGCAGCATTCATACCACAAGAAGGTGAACCAATATGCATCACGCCTAACGTATAGTGTTGCTGTAATAAAATTTTGTTGTTAATATTGTGAGGATATTTGATCTTGATTCATGCAGCGTGCACATAAAAAACGAATGCATTCTGCAATTTAACATGATGTTTGATATCAAGACTTTTAGTGTGCTTGTGGTTTCTTTTATTCTAGCAGAAACACTTATTACAGGTTATAACAATGTTATATCTGTTTAGTAATAAAAGAAATAAAAGAAATAAAAGAAAAGAAATAAAAGAAAAGAAAAGAAACAGACGAAAGAGAACAAAAATAACATCAAGATTTAGAAGTTAGTTGACTCACTTGTCCACATAAAGTGAATTGCTAATTTAGGAGGAATAGATGAAACTGTTAGAAAGGCTATTTTATGATGCATTTAAATTTAATATTCAGCAAAAAATATATACACTTATACTTTCTTCTCTCAACACACAGATTTACCTTTTTTAATATCGGGCCATTACTTTCCTGAAGCAGCATTAAATAAAACATATAATATAGGCAAATCTCCACTTTTTATATATTCCAGATACCAGAACTAAAAACCTTCACATGTTTCTCGTATGATTCATTATGTAAGGTGTTCCGCAGTCGTGGTACAACAGAAAGAAAATAATTCGAAACGAATTTTCACGAATAGTAAACATTCGGTGATGAATATTCACACTTGATTTCCGAAACAAAACTCCATATGACAAATCTTTATTCTATACTTTTAAATTATTTGGATATCAGAAATCGTCTCTTTTCCGATCGTACCACAATTTCAGAAACAACCTGTATATTTATTCAACTGATTTCATATTTATTATTTTAATAATCTTATATTCAAAAGTTTGATAGAAGGCTTTAGGTTCATATCAATCTTTATATTATATGCAAAATTGCAACATACCTTACTAGGGTCGTGATCTACAGGTGCTTTCAAACGGGTTAACATTTTATATGTATCCAAATTACGAGCAAATCCCCTGAAAATATTTACAAAATGAAATATAATTAATGTTTTATGTTTCAGTATGTAGTATGGGTAACATACTTTCCACGAAGTTGAACAGCAAGGTCCCAATTTTTATCAGCCATAGCTTGTGCTACTGCTTTAGTACGACGAACGCACTCCATAAGAGGTAATCTAACAGCTTGATTACCATCCAGTGTAACAACACATGCTTCAGTGTCTGGTTTCGCTTCCATCAGTGCCATTACCGCTTCTGCTCCCATTCGACAACCCTACAAGTTATTACTAAATTAATGTAATACTTTTGTCTTTAACGCATTATTGGAAAAGAACATCATGGTATTGTGTATACTTATACAATAACTAACCAGAACTCTATCAAAAGCTGATGGATTACCACCTCTTTGAACATGACCAAGAACTGTAATCCTTGTGTCTTGTTGCAGTTTGTCTACAACAACTTTATGAACCTTCTCAGCAGTAATTGGTTGGCCGTTTCTATCTATTGCCCCTTCTGCCACAATAATAATGTTAAGTCGTTGTCCCGTGAGTCTTTCCTAAAAAAATATATTTTAAATTTTTATAATCTTACACAATACGTACAGATAAATTGAAAGTTACATAGATGAGTGCAAAGATCGTTTACAAAGAAAATTTAGTTCGAAAGAAATTAAATTGTAGGCGAAAGAAAAGGTAATAATATAGAAGTTAATGACATTAATGTTCCAATTTATCCCCTATAAACATGCCAAACATTTAATTAGTTAATTTTAGAAATAATTAAACGTTACACATGGAACATGGAACTCTTTGAAAGAACATATTGTAACTATAATAAGCTTACCATTAAAAGCAAATAAACTAAACTGAGATTAAAATATCTATAATATTCCTCTTCGTACTCATGAAACAGCATAGCAGCAAACAGCAAACAAGATCATAAATTTAAAGCAAGGTGTCATTCTATGATATTACAAGCAATGAGAAAAGTAAATAGTTTTATAGAACTGTTTAAAAAATAAAAAAAAAAAAAGATGTTCAGACCTGTAATAGCTTTTTGCACAGCTTGTTTGGCCAATCCTGTTCAGGCGGCCACTCTGGGATGAACACATAATCAGCTTCGGAACATATGGCTGCCACTAGAGCCAGGTAACTGTAATAGTATGTTATAAAAGCCAACTAAAAATATTACATTACATATATAACACAGTAACTATAGTATAGTAAAACGGCCAGGTCCAATTTAAACTATTGATAAAAATGCGAAGATAAATAAAGAAAAATGTTACTGGTAAAACATTACAAAAATACAATATTGCAGAAAGTTTAAATTCTTGTTTAGTATTGGTAACAAACTTTTAAAACTGAGAGGAATTTATAATATAAATGACCAAAAACTAATATATTCCTATTCTTCTTGATAACTTAACTATTTTGACAAAGGAGCAGACACACGTTTAATATGAACAAAAGTGAACTCAATACAATATAATCTGGCTAATAAATTTAATATTATAGGGAAGCATGATTCGTTAAAGACGGTATAATGATTGATCAGGGACGTGCCTGTTGCACAGCTTTGCAAAGTTCCTCAATCCAATCACCTGACGGCGGTACTTCAGGTATAAAGCAATAGCATGCTTCAGAAGATAAACTCGAAGCTAACGTCAGATACCTGAAAGACTTTCATTTCTTCATTGTATTCACACTATTTTGGATTGCTTTATTAAAACTTGTCCCTATCGTTACATTAAAAAGTTATTACAAACGAACGATTTGGTTCTTTTAATATTCTGCTTAACTGTAAGAAGGTGAGAAGGAATATGTGTAACACTGACAACAGAATTAAGCAATTAAAAATACATGGAAGACGAAAACACAAATTATTGAATTTGTTAAACTAAATTAGGGGGGAAATAACACTGTAACAAAAAATTTAGAGAATTCCTAAACAACGTGCCTGCTCCAATTTTCTACATAATTTATCAGGCCAGTCAGCAGGAGGTGGTGATTCCGGGCAGAAAACAAAGTCCGCCTCTGCTGCTAAGGCACCCACAATTGCCAAATACCTATCCAAAAGGTTGTCATATTTGTAAGAAATAATACGAAAACGGATATCCTTCAATTCATAAAATATTGTGATTGAGTATTTTTAGTGCTGAAATACTAAATTCTTTCGAAATACTAAATAAGCAATTATTTTTTTGATTTATTTAAGAAACGAAAATTCTCAGCATTTCACCAATAAAGCATAATGATCAACTTACCCGCAATGTCGACCCATAACTTCCATTATGAATGTTCTTTGATGAGAATATGCAGTACTAACAATAGCATCAATACTCTCAATAATACGATGTAATGCCGAATCGGTACCAATAGTCATGTCTGTCCCACAAAAATCATTATCGATAGAACCTACCATACCAGCAATATGTAAATGTTGGTATTTTTCTGCTTGTTCTGAAGTAATTTCACCTAAAGAAACAGCATTTTAGTAAAGTATACATAAAAATCTAATATTACAATAAAAATATCGGTTTTTATTTTACCTGCTTCAGCTAATTCTTTTAATAGATCTGACCATTCCTCTTTAAATAAATTTGCACCAGTAAGCGAACCATCACCACCTATTACAACCAAGTTAGCTATTCCACGAGTTACTAAATTTTTTGCAGCTTTTCTACGACCAGCTCGTTCCCTAAAGTCTTTGCAACGAGCAGATCCTATCACTGTACCGCCCTAAAATACATAATTACAATAGTTTGAATAAAGCTGCAATAAAAGTATGACAAACAAAATACATACTTTATGAATGATACAAGAGACAGATGACCAATTAGCTTCTACAATATTATTTCCACCATCTACCATACCCTGATAGCCTTCATTGATGAAAAAAACTTTACAACCTAGGTAAATACCCATTCTGACAACTGCTCGAACTGCCGCATTCATCCCTAATGAATAAGTTTTATTATCAAAATTTAAGTAATAAAATATCAATCAATATGTATTCCTATTTTATTTCAGTTAATTGATCTTTTACCTTGAGAGTCACCTCCGCTAGTAAAGACTGCAAGGCCTTTACCTTTATGACTACCAGGTTTTATGAACCTCTGTGCTGCTATTTCTTCTGCCATCTTTGTTGAGAGATACCAAGTATATCCCTGTAATATAACTTTTTTTGTAACTACTTACTTATCTTCAGATAAAAAATTCACTTTATTCCTTTATCTAATAAAATAATAAGTGTTTATGATAATTTACTTTATAGATAGATATTAATCAATGTGCTTCTTTCATTATTATTACAAAAACAGAATTGTCTATTTTTTTTTTTTTTCTTTTTTTTTTAATAATCAGATCATGATCTTTCTCATTGTCATAACAGAAATATAGAGGAATATTTAATAGCAAATCAAAATATTTTCTTGTAAACATCCATTTCAATTTTGTATCAATCTAGTACAAAAGTACAAAAAATATATGGAAAAAGAACGTGTTGTATCCACCAAGTTTTCAACTCACTTGTAGAGGAATTTTTGGTTCCTTTTGAATATCAAATAACATTGAACTTTTATCAATATTATTTTCTGTTATGCTTGGAACTGAGGCACATGCCATGCAAAAATTAATTTTATCTTTTAAGAAGTTAAGTTCTTTGTCATCTGATAAAAAGATTTATATTATTTTTCAAAATTATTATCATTTATGTTTTAATAACAGAATAGATTCTATACTTAATACATATTACTTTGTTTTGGGATTGGAACATGAGAAGAAGTAACTTCTTCCTTTGACTCTTTTGCTGTGCAAACACATATTTCATCATATTTTATGGACATTATATTATACAAGTGAACATACAAGAAATTTAAACAGACATTAAGAAATAAATTCTTATGCCTTGCATAATATATGTAACCTAAAATAATAAACACTATTTACATTATAAACCAACTCTATTCTTTGTTGTAACATGAACATAGTAGCATCTCATTCATTTTAAGGAACTCGTTACAAACATTCATATAACAATCATTGTTTATGCACGTATGTAATACACTTTTCATATTACAATATACTGTAATAGCCTTTTCTGTATGAGCATACAATGCACAAGAATTAGCGCGCAATAACAAAGCAAATAATAAATATAATATAAAATAACAAGATCGAATTTTCGTAGAATAACAATTAATTTCACATAAGATAGTAATTAATCAAGGACGAAGAATGAAAAGTGTAACGAATACACGAACAATGTTAAAGAACGTTACAACACGAAACATCTTTAGCAGTCCTTTGTATTTTTAAATAAAATAGCGTGTGTTCAAAGAATCGACGGAATCTAGCACAGTCTCAATCTGTTGTGTATCAAAACAACGGAATAACGACGTTAGTATTGAGTATAGGATAGATCATTGGGATTACTTCATTTGCATGTGAGGTAAAATTCATATATAAAAAGCGTCAAACTAATTTAAACAATGTGTACAGATTGGTGAGCAGCAAAGCAGACAAATTTATTAAAAAATTGAACGATAGTCTACTGTATACAAGATAACGTCACTTTGTCACTGACAATTGGTCATTTAGTTATTTATTATCTATAAAAAATACTTTTATATGTATATACGTAAAGAAAATTAAATAATTTTCAACTTACCGAACAAATATATGTCCAGTTACCAATAAAGATTAGAATGTGAACAATTCTTGCTTGATTTAAAAATTTCCTATACTTGTAGACCTGCAATGTTCTGACTAAACAGCAGAGACCGCTTTCGCGTCTTGAGTCCAACTAAAACTGAAGGTGACCTTTACGTGTGCTTCAGCACGAAGTCCCCCACCAGTACTATTTGCTATCCAGCTCTCGCCCCTCCGTCAATGTAAAATTAAATTTAGGAAGTGGCCGTAGATGGTGCTAGTGATACATAGGCAGCCAATACGATACTTTCTTGCCGCTGCATTTATTTTACGAAAACTATTTTAAATTCTGCTTACTAAAAATTTATATAATTTTGCCAGCTTCTATTTTTTGTTGGAAGAAAACTAATTTTTATCTGTTCTGCTATATGCTATATGCAAAGATCGACAAATTCTACAAAAAAACTTCCTACGTATTCATTATTTCGATCACACACATGAAACAGCAAAACATCTTGACTTAACCTATGGATTCAATCATCATTTTCACTAAATAGTTGTTGACATACGACCTTTCAGAGACAATGTAATTCATTCTAATAATAATCCGAGATAAAATGAACTTTGCACGTCATAAATAACAATATATAAATATGTACTTTTACGGTTCCTTAACGAATGTTGTTTGACATTTAGTTATTCTTATTTTCAATCGTGTCATTGAAAAGAACAGAAGTTAAAAAATACTATCTATTTGCTTTTGCTTTAACAAATCAAAATTTCATCAACTACTTTTAGAAAACTTTTATGTCGTCTTATATATATATATATATAAACAAGTGTAAACAATATATATATATATATACACACATGTACACAAATCGATCTATGATCAGATTATTAAGCGATGAAATTTTGTTTCTGAAGAAGGAGAATTATACGTGACAATATCAATATTATTATCACAAATTTAAGGTGTAATGGGATATCCTTATACGACATATAAAAAGAAAAATCTTTGGATTTTAGCGGTAAATTTCATCAAAACTGATCATTCTTTAAATAATCAGCTGTAATTGATCCATCGGATTTTCAAACAAATTATTTTAGTTGTTTCTACATCTTATCGACAAATCAATTTTTTGTTTTACTTCTTTCGTAAATTTTATTACCTGCCGTTACTTTAATCCAATTTCGTTGGTTCTTTATCTCCAGCAATTACGTCAAGATTTGGATAACGGCCCTATGAGCAGAAAATAGTACGCAACTGAACCAAGTACTTTGCAAGTACTCGTTATATGCACTTCGTTATCTTATCCTATGACTTCATATTTTTAGTACAGAGCAAGATGGAACAAAAAACGTTATGTCGAAATATCGTGAACTACTATTAGACCGATTCGATCTTATATAATCGGTTGCATTGGAAAAAAAGAAAGAAAAAGAAAACTAAACGATAAAGAAATAAAGAGAATCTAGATATTTGAAGAAAATAGAAAGTCCTTTTATCAACTACGTCGATTGTATGTAAAGACTCGTATAATTATTTTGCGGTAGGATTCCTTTCGTGAAAAAATACAGGTATGCGAGTACGTATGCAAAAATAAAAAATTATGACGCGACACAAGAATGTAAGGATCTACATACGGATACTTATTAAAAGCCAACTAAATTACTATATTTTCGTAGTCGAATATACAAACATACATATTTTCGTATAAACTTTGAAAGTTAACAAGATGTACAAAGACATCGCGAACCCATTCAATGGCTAAGTTCTTGATTTCAATATAGGTTACCAAAATGTTGCAACACTGCTTTTTCCTTTATTTCAAGAGGGTTAAATTTAAGTGAGTATTGTTAATACACAATCTGTTTTATTAAAAACCAATCCCCTCCACTTCTAGGCTTTTATTCGCTCGAATCAGTGTTGAAAACGATATCAAACAATTCTCATTTCACATCCAACCGAACCTATTTTTACCTATTTTCTAATTCTCTTCAGTATCTACGTAAGATGGATCTCGAATCAAATGATACCGAAGATAAATTATGACGAAGCTAGCGAGCATGAAAACGATAATAATAATATTAATTGTAACGAAGAATTCTTACTGTATAGGAACATTGTGCTTACGTTGGCCTAGCCTCCGAAATCAAGTTTTCAAAATCTGTATTTAAAATACTGTTAAGGATGTAAGCGTTATTATGTTTTTGGACTTATTGACTCAATATAGAATATACTGTCCTTCCAGAACTTGATAATACTGGAAAGCAGAACAATCGAGATTATGGCTTTTCTGAGACATTTTATCAGAATTTATTATTTCGTGTAAACGTTTATAATAATTATAATTTACAATTACGATGATCGATGATAAATACAAATAGAACAACGTAACTCGGGACGAGGAAACTAGGAAAATGTAGCGGATGAATATTTGAAATTTGCGATGGCTAGCTTTCTCCATGGGGGGAGAGAGAGAGAGAGAGAGAGAGAGAGAGAGAAATAGAGAGAGAGAGAGAGAGAGAGAGAAATTTTACGAATCGAGATATTATATAATTATTAAAGTGAAGGACAATGTTTTACCATTTGTTGTTATAACATAGTGATAAATATTTCGATAATCAAATTACTAATCTAAACTTTTACAATGATCGAGTAAAAAGTAAATAGAAACGAGAGAATGAATACAGGAAACGAGCGCAGGAAGGATTCAAATAAGAAAATTACAAAAATTGTACATCACACCCCTTCGTAACCCGTAAGAGATCTTCGCTCTCTTTATCTACAAAGTAAATTTACGACGATGTCATTAATAAAAAAGAAAAAAGAAAAAAAAAAAAAGAGAGAGATATATGTATATATACATACTCGAAGATCAAAATGTTGAAGGAAAACGAGATATAAGTCGATTACAACGAATTAATGCTACTTGTAGTAACAAGGATATAATAAGGATAAATATCGATGGAACGCCGATATGATTTAGGAATTCCAAAAGGGCCAAGGAGAAAGAAAGAGGAATTGAATATTACTAAAGATACGCTGCGCGAGACCGGTATTAAATAACAATATACGTAGTTGCCTTGAAAGAATGGTGTCAATTTCCTTTTATAATATCTACCCGAACTCGCTTAACTGGTTCATTTATAGATGGATTTAAGAAGACTCCCTCGAGAATCATTCTGCATAATTTTATCGTACCATTCTTAGTTCTCAGTCTCTTTTGCATCGGTAACTAATACGTAAATTGCGTAAACCGATAGGAAACGCACAATAAAAAGAATAAAATTATCAATCATGGATTCAATCGGTACTTTTCGAACGAAATCGTAATCTACGGATCGATATTGATTTCCCACGTTGCTATTCGGAATCGATTTTATGGATACCTCTGCAAAATCGACTCGTTTTCGTACTCCAACTTCGTTCATTCATACTCTATTGTATGTTCAATGCGACAGAAACATGGACACATTAAAAAGTACAACATATTTGGGGAACGTTTACCCACGCAACACACGCTGTAATACCGATAATCGTTATTTGTTTCCATATGGTAAACATTTACGTATATTATTATATGTTTTGTGTCTGTATATGTAAGTCTACGCCTGTGTGTGTTTAGGGTAAGCGCGCGTATTTTTTTACATACACTTAAGTAAGTATCCATGCATACGAGACGAAGAATATGTCGAGTTCGTTCTACCGAGACAGGTAGAGATTAGGACCTAATGGAATGGACCGAACCAGAGGCGGATGGTGGATTTCTAAGGATTTCAACCGACTATGTAACGATAGAAACAGAGTAAAAAGAAACGAAAGCGAACAAATATTTAACGTTTATTTATTTTTAATATTGTAAAAAAGAATGATTGGTTTTAACATAGAAACAAATGGAATTTCGTTTATTCGATCGGCGAAAATTAGGAATTGTTACTTAGAATTTAACTAAGATACAAAACGGACTTGCCATAATTCTCAAATAATTAGAAGTACTTGATTCATACATATATACATGTTAATCCGCCCCTGGACCGAACGTATCCGTTGCATTTGGACGCGATCGATTTATCGAGTTATCGTTATCGTTTGACTCTTTCCATTTTTAAAATGGCAACGTTCGTCCCTTTTATCAAGGTTTCGTTTCAGCCGATCATAGACCGTTACACGTCTTTGATCTGCCGTTTGAATACGTCATCCCGAGATGCCAAAA
Organism: Bombus dahlbomii; assembly: GCA_037178635.1. Classification (NCBI taxonomy): domain Eukaryota; kingdom Metazoa; phylum Arthropoda; class Insecta; order Hymenoptera; family Apidae; genus Bombus; species Bombus dahlbomii. The sequence goes on along the minus strand of CM074104.1, from coordinate 1,909,271 downwards.
GAAACATGTTGTTTGATAAGTGGTGATGGTCGATGGTATAGGTCACTATATAGGTGGTGATCGATCAAGATCTATAACGGAGCTTTTATCCGTTAAAGAACAAACGGAAAAAGATTCATTCCGCCAACTTCGCATTTTCTTTTTCTATTCTTTTTTTTTTTCTTTTTCTTTTTCTTTTTCTTTCTTTTTTGCATTAACCGAATTCATAGATAATGCTCTGCTTAGAAGACATTCTGTAAAGTTATTAATATAAATTTGCAAAATAGCAGGATATAACGAATTATCCTCGAACTCTATTGACAAATTTCACGAGATCGATCATGCCGACAAAAAAGCTGATTATATATATATAATATATATACATGCATACACTCACGCACATACATATATACAAATGAGTATAGATGCTTGCGTACTTGCGTATGTATGTTAAAATTAAGGAGAATATGATTTTTTTTTTTTTTTTACACGCGTACACATAATTTGTTCTCGTTTTCTTTTTTTCCCTTTTCGTTTATCATGACATTAGTAATCGAGTTTCCGGTAAATATCTGTTGTATATATATTATTGTGTATAATATATGTATATATATTATAACATATATACGGAAGAGAGGGGAAGAAAGAAAGATAGAAGAGAGGAGAGGAAATGGAGGAGGCGGAGAATAACGAGAGAAAGAGAATCCACAGCTTGTGAGAATTATTGTAGTTAAAAATCAGGACAGAAGAAATATCGAGAGAAATGCATCGAGAGGTAGTCGCGTATCGATTGGCTGTTTAAGAAATTAAAATCAAGCGTCCCCTTCCTTCTCAGATATTCGCGCGTTAGCAACGGACGGTCATGGCGCACGATGGATAAAAATGTATTCTTAAAGTTATGTGCTTCACTCACCTCGATAAATACAGCAACTATGATAAGGGCACAAATTCGAATTTTGAAAAAAAAATGTGTAAAAGCAAAGGAGTCGTCTTAAACGTGTCAATTATAAATCATACACACACGGGTACGCGTACGTATAAAACAAAATGAAATAGAAAACAGGAAACGAATATGCACGCAAAATGTATAGTATATTCTGTACTTGCGTGCACGCGTGTGTATGCGTAAGACTTTTTCGTGTACTACTAACGTGCAATATGTAAAAAGTATTAAATGTAAAAATTAAGTCACCACTGATGTGTTGGAACTTAATAACTTAATGTATTTTTACTCTCCTTTCTCCTCCTGCGTTCTTCCCTTCGTATAATAATATCGTACTTGCTAGACAATGTGAAATTTAATTTAATGACAACTGGATATAATGTAATTAGATTCATGCGTGCTTTTTTCCTTTCACTTCGTTTCTTCTCGAATCTCTGTTTCGTTTAGCGATACTTTAGATGGTAAATAGTGAGCAGATTTGGGAGTAGTGACAGTGTTTCGTGGCTGTTTTTCGCATCCCGCGTCTCATCTGAACAGCGATATCGACACACATGTTTTCGTTCCTACATACCCGTCAAAGACTAGTTTATTCAATATTTTTCCTCTATCGGTCACAGTTTCGACAGCATCATTTACACCCCGTAATCTACTGGCGATTACCCCTTTCTCTTTCGTAACGTTACATATAATAACATTTTTGTCCTCTTCTATACTCTTCGATACTATCTTTTACTATCTTATCGTTGTACGACGAGACAGCGTTTGCGAAATTCTCTCTGTCCTTTCCTCTGTTCATCCACAATTTGTTTTCTCCCGTTCTTCCACACAAACACGAGTCAATAACGCTTCCCCTTAGATAAACTTGTTGTCAAGAGATCGAGTAACTCTCACGACTCGACCGCTTCCTTTCGTTAAGGGCCGCGCGAGGCGTGGTTACGCAATATCCTACACGTTAATTTCGCATAAATTCGCTAATTTTTTCCTTGGCCTTTTGTTATCTTTTCTTCTCTTCTCTTCGTTTCTCTCTCTCTCTCTCTCTCTCTCTCTCCCTCCCTCCCGCCCTCCCAGCGCTTTCTCTCCATCCCCCTTGTCCCTCCTGTCGTAGATCGACAACTCCTTTCGAAATTGAATACTCAAATTCAAAATTTCTGACGAGTGACAACAGCGAGTATATTCAGCGACCGGCACGTGAATCGATCCTTTAGGAAAGGATACGGTCGAGAACGAGATTCTCTCGTGTTCGAGCTTTCGAATCGGGCGTAACAGCTGTGGGGCGGTGGCATTGGCAGCAGTGTGCGGTCGCGTTAGAACAAAGAGGTCGTGACTTTCGAGGAGGAGATAAAAAAAAAATAAGGATGCGGAAAAAAGGCAACGTTGCCCTTGCGAATGTGAAACTGAAGAAAGATGGAAGGAAGTAAGGACGTAAAGAAGGAAGGCAGGAAAGATGAAAAGAAGGATGGGAGGAGGCAGAGAGAACGAGCGAGATAGAGGGGAAACCGGAAGAGGGACAATACGGAATAATAAAACGAGGAGTAAGAGCGATAGAGGATAGTAAAACAGGCAAGATAATGATGATTGTTAAACGGAATGAGAAAAGAATAAAAGTGATAGGGAAGGAGGGAGAGGGTAGCGAGGTACGCGAAGGACGAAAGGTCAGGCGAATGAAAAATCGATCTCGGGTGGATGGATGGGTGAGCACTTCAAGGGACGGGGGGACGATAGAGAATAGGATGTTCTTATTAGGTTAGAAAGGACTTAAGCTTAGGAAGGTTAGTTATCTCCACCCTCCTGTGCTTCGTCCGCATCGCCCTGCGTGTCACTGGTCCAAAGAGTGAGGTTGTCGCGTAAAAGCTGCATAATTAGCGTGGAATCTTTGTAGCTGTCCTCGTTAAGTGTGTCCAATTCTGCGATCGCATCATCGAACGCCTAAAACATTTATGCAAACATTAAACTGGATAAAACGTACATTTCGCGTTCGTTTCAATTTACACACACGATTTTTATTCAGCAATCGCGCCAAAAACTACATGGAACCGCATTCTTTCAATCACGCGAGATCACACGTTCGTGCAAAAAGCATTAACCAATTTCTATTAGAGATAGAAAATGTTACGAACATATACATATTAAATGCGTATGATGCGGAATGGTTACCGGATACAGTGGAGACTAATTACAGCAATGATCACACCAAATATCGAAGGAGCTTCTTTCTTTCACTTGCTTTTTTATGGGTTAGTATGCACTCAATAATAACATAGCATTTACCGCACAGTACCACGACACACTGATTGTAAATTATATAAAGTACATTTATTTGTTTAACCTAAGATAGTCATCCAACCAAGCGTCAAACTGTCGATTATCCCTAACCTGTTTGGCAAGATGACAGGCTCTAGCCGGAGAATTAATAATTTCGTAATAAAAAACGGAGAAGTTGAGTGCAAGACCGAGCCTGATGGGATGCGTAGGCTGCATTTTTGATTTTGCTATGTCAAACGCTTCTTGATACGCTTTCTGTGAATCCTCGACTACCGCTGCAATGCAAACCGAGAAATCTAAATTATGACTTTCATAAATTTCCAGATTAACACATAACCTCTGTCGAGGTACATTTGTATAAATGTATGTGTATGTGTATAGGTGTGTGTACGTGCGTGCACGTTGGAATTGGTTGGGAATAAAAATAGGGAGAAGGAAAGAACGGAGTGACTATCCATCCCCTGTGCGCAACTAAGTTTCACGGGTTAAATATTCATCGACGAGTAGTTCCATCAGGAAACTTAGAATACACGCCGACAAGTTGTAAAAGTAAAAGCGTCTTCCCATCGAAAGATAAAGTAAAATCATATTTTTGCCTCCACTGCATCACCACCGCCGTCGTCGTCGTCGTCTTTCCTATTGCACGTTTCCACGATTGCTGTGAACACTACTACCGGACATCATCCTCGTTTTTATAAATTATACCTGTTTGGCCAGCTGGCAGGCCTTGTCTGGTGAGTTGATGATCTCGTAATAAAAAACGGAGAAGTTGAGAGCAAGACCGAGCCTGATGGGATGCGTAGGCTGCATTTTTGACTTTGCTATGTCAAACGCTTCTTGGTACGCTTTCTGTGAATCCTCGACTACCGCTGTAATGCAAACCGGGAAATCCATATTACAATTTCTACAAACGTATACATAGAGCGTGACCTCCCTCTATCGCGATATATATATGTAAGGGGATTGTCGGAATAGGAAGAACGAAGAGGAAACGGGGAAAAAGAAACGAGCATCCAGGCTCGCGTCAATTCTACGCCAACATTTACAGTATTCGTTATGGTGTACGTGAGAGTACTATACGGTTGTGCGAACAAAAAGAAGTCGACCAGAGCTTAGGTACACGACAAGTTTGGAAAGGTTAAAGTGCCTCTTCCATCACCCCATAAACGATAAAGCGGAATATCATGTTTTTTGCCTCCACTGCATCACCACCATCCTTTCGCATCTTTCCGCGATTGCTGTAAACTCTATTTATCGATATGCGTATTCAACCCTCGCCTTTGTGAATTATACCTGTTTGGCCAGCTGGCAGGCCTTGTCTGGAGAGTTGAGGATTTCGTAATAGAAAACGGAGAAGTTCAGGGCGAGACCTAGCCTGATCGGGTGGGTAGGCTGCATCTTTGACTTGCTGATTTCGAACGCATCCTGGTATGCCCTCTGACTGTCGTCTACCACGGCTGAATATATTACGTGCAAAATTATCAGCAAAATTTCAACCTTTTCGTAATCGTCGATATTTCGAATTTAACACCGATGGTACCTCGATACATAGTCATCTTTAACGTTTCGCAGATAACGTGACGACGATAACAATACTGGTAGTAATAATAATAATAATAACAACAACAACATTAATAATAATAATAACAATAACAACGATGATGACAACAACATAGATAAAAAACGATCTGATAAACACTAACCGACGTCAATTTACGAAACTTGTAATTCGACTTGTCCGCGTTTCAAACTAATTTCGAAAGAAACGACACCTCTCTCTCTCTCTTGTTTCTATATGTTATTATGTGAATTTAACATCGAATATACATGGGTGAAATGAAACGTAACAGACGTTTTTGTCATTATCGAGAAAAATATACGGCGTTAAATTCCAGCAACGTTTTACGAACGTTTTTCTCTGTTCAAGTATAACACGTTATACACAGATATTCCGACATACGACGAGTGTCGTGGAATTTTTCAAATCCATTTAAATCTAAGAATATATCAGAGAGTAGTTTCAACGAAGAACATCTGCCGTTGCAGCTGTGCTTCCTTTTTTTCTTTTTTCTTTCTTTCTTTTTTTTTTTTTTTTTTTTTTTTTGAAGTACAACTACGAGGACGGTCGCAGGTACGAGAGCATTGTGCGATACCTTTCCATTCTCTCGTACGAATTCTCAGATTACAGACACAAGTGTATCTTCGATAGTGCAATTACTTTCAAATTACCATGTATCTCCAAGAAACTTTGTAACGCGAGAAAGAAGAAAAAAAAAAAAAAAAAAAATCTTACATCGTATTAACACTTTCGAAGGGCGTCGACGATGAAAAATCAACTTCGACTAACAGTGATCGTTAATCGGAATCGGTAAAGTTGTAGTTGTATAGCTGTTAGTAATTTATCGCATTACCAGATACATACCATTTCTGGTTTCTCCGGTAGCGACTTCTGCGAGATACCTGTAGTAGTCGCCCTTCATCTTGAGGTAGAATACTTTACTCTCGGCATTACTAGCCTTAGGGATCAGGTACTTATCAAGGAGTCCCTGCAATGTCGACAGTGCAATCAATTTTTACATATTTTCTCCTCTATTTAAATATTTACATCGGTTTGTCTATTTATTTATACGTAATGTCGCACAAAAATGAAAATCTCCGTTTCCATCATATGCGTGTGTATATATATATATATATATATGCGAGTACACGACGAATACGCCAGTGAGTATTGGAAAACACCCCGTGCTTTCCGTTTCCTAAACGCTCGTCGCTATAACGGCTTGAAATATTAAACGCGTTTATGTAAATTTGTTACGAATATTTAGACACGTCGTATCAAGCTAATCGCTATCAAAGCAAAATCAATCGCGATAAAAAAAGATGTTCTCGCGATTACTGAAACAAGTTTTGTCACGCTCGTTGGACGACGAGAAAAGATCGCGAGACGAGCGCTATCGGACAAGAAGCCGAGCCGGTGGTAATCAAGCCACGTGAAATTCAAACCGATGAGCGATCGTTGCTTTTGCCAGCCGTTGGAATACGCAGACGCGACAGAAAGGATCGTTCACCGATGTAAGACGATCCGTCTATAAACACGAAAAGCCAGCTACTGCTCCGTGGACGTGTTAAATCTACCATGTCAGAGTGTCCCGACCAAAATAATGCACGTATCGTAGTCGATTTTTGTGCGCGTCTCATCACGCGCCCTTAAGAAGGAAACACGCAAACATTTCTCGTTCTTGTGAATTTCGTTATTCGTCAAATCGAAATCGCGTGGATAATTCGTAATAAAATGTGAAAGAGAAGTGAAAAAGGAGGGAATTCTTACCAATACGTCATAACAGATTTCACGCAGCTCCTTCTCAACCTTTTCCCTATATTCCTTCGCCATCTGCTGTTTGCGCTCAGAACCTTCGGTTTTCTGCTCAATGGAGGAGATGACTCGCCACGAGCTACGTCTTGCACCAACGACATTCTTGTACGCTACCGACAACAAGTTCCTTTCCTCGTTCGATAACTCGACTCCTGTTTCGGTGACTGCCTTCATCGCAGCTGCCATATCATCGTACCTCTCTGCCTGCTCGGCGAGCTTTGCACGCTGAACCAATTCCTCCTTATCGACGGACATTGTGTCGGCTAGAAAACAAAAATCCCGATATACAGAGCCGAACAGACAACTAGGGAATTCAATCAGGCGTAATTATCATAACATATTCATCGTAAAGGCGAAAGGACGAACAAAACATTACTGAAAAGGAAAAAAGAAAAGAGAAGAGATGAGAAGCGGAGAGGAGAGGAGAGGAGAGGAGAGAGAAGGAGGTGTGTACATAACGTACATCGACACAGGCGTAACGGTACAACACAGTTGGATTAACTCGCGGCTTCAATGTCGCAGAGTTCCTTTTCTCATCTATCCGGGAGTCGCTGGTACGCGCGTGAGAATAGATTTCACCGACGCGTTTAGAACACCAGTATGACGTACTCGGGCCGTGCGCGCGCGTGCTTCGACCTAACTGTGGCCTCGTTCGCACATAGATCACGAGTGTCGCGAGTATTTTCTTCCTTCTTCTTTCAAACGAAATAGGGAATTTCTTCTTCAAAGCTATGGGTGAGCAGATGTTTCGAAAACGCAGTTACATTTCCTTTTATTCGGTTTGGTAACGGTCGTTGACAATGAATTTACCCGAAAGAGAAATTCGGCCTTTCTTCAGCCTTGACCATGAACGTCGCGTGCACCTTTAGCTCTAAACGAAACATTTTTACGTTCTAAATCAAATCGAATCGAATCGAATATAATCGAATATAATGGATTTCACTGTTTGATAAAAATCTACGTTTCTCTTGCGATCAACGAACAATTCGATCGCTTTAACGCATAAAATTATTTTACGTTGAAAACTTGAACTTTTTTTTACATTTTTATCCAATAATATCTATAATAATTATAATTCTCTCTTATCACGATTCGTGTTTACAAATTGTGCGCTCAACTAACAAATTATTTGCAATGGAATGATGTTATCGCGTGATCATTCCTACCCATTAGGTTCGAAACGACACAAGCTACTGCAAACGTTCCCTTTTCCTGTTTCTATTAATATCGCTGGATTTTTATGCGCATTCGATCGATTTTTATCCGTTACATTTTTAATTTTTAAAGGAGGATAGAAGCGAGTATAACGACTGTGGAATCTTTCATAAAACGATCGATTGGCAAGGATCGCGCATAAATGGAAAGAATAAGACTTCAACGACATCTTTACTAACGTAGATATAATCGCATGGTAACGATGAGTCACTGCATCGGACCGCGTTACAACGCCAAACCGTAGTAGGCACACACATCTAAACATCTCGACTCCTTTTAACACGTTCTACGACCGTTCGTCGACCGTGCGCGCGCACGCGCTCCCGAGATCTTCGGTTCGTATTTGTACGCGTTTTACCCTACATTCTCCATCTCGACGATCGTTAAGAACATCGATTCATAGGTAGAATCGGCGAAAATCATCGACCACGATAAACGGTAACTAGGCAGAATGCATAATATCGGCACAGAGCTTTTATATTAGCTATATCGCATATGGCGCCTGATTCTCCCCCAATGAGTCACGACGACGGCAGGGAACATACATCGTTGTGACGCGACGTAACAAGCAAATCTATATACTTCTCACGCGTACGCGTCGATTACAACTGCATCCAAGAATGAAAGTAATGAATCGCGGATTATACCGGAAACGATACTACCATTTCTCTACGCGTTCCCCTACCCCCTACGATGCTTAACGACGTTTCATTTGACTTCGAGCAGAGTCGTTTTCTACTCCCATTCGTATCGATCATCCTCCTTTCTTTCTCCTGCACACAAATAACGCGCAAACTCCGTTCGATTCTCCTTTCAAGATTTCAGACAGCTCGAAAAAATCAATTAGCAATGTAATTTCCAATACGACGATCTATACACCTATACACACGATAAATACGGATTAATTCATCACTTGTCACGATAATAGCAATAAAAAATTTGGAATTTGCTACAAAAAAATAAAACATCTTGTTCTTATTACCCTACATCTAATCATAAGCTGAAACGCTACTACAACATCGATCATCGATGTTCAAAGTAAGTAATTTTAAAAGTTGCAACATGATCGATTTCGTGTATGTGATATATATGGCGAGTCTTTGTTATTAATTCCTCTGTGCTACTTAAAGTGGTAACGAACGATGTTTTACGTATAAATTAGTAAACGTTTACATCATTGTCATAAAGCAACCATGAAGCAGCTCTTCCAAACGATTAATCGCAAAGCGGCGCATGCGCGTATTTTCCATAATTTGCGCATACCCAATTTAAGAGTGAGATTCAACGTTGGAAAACAGATGTGCAGTTTTTCGAAACTTGTTTTCTTTTAGTGCGCCTTATCACGTTGGTAAATATAACTACGATGCAAGTTACGTAGAAACTGCGTATGAATCGTTATTGTCGCGATCACCGTTCGCATCCATTCGTCCAATAGGACTGTTGAGACACGAGGACATTATATCATCGGAAAAAGCTACCGTTTTTCTGTAAAAATGTATATACGGCAATGAAAATTAGATTAAAATTTCTTGTTCACGTACTTTCGGTTCGTGGTATTTGCTATAAACTATTATATATCGGATTGGAACATTGCACCATGCAGAAAGATATTTAAGAATACGTTGCTCACACGACGTTCAAGAAAAACGTTTAATCGTAAATCTTATTACAAGATATATATTCATCGAGCATCGTTTTTCACGTTAATGTGCAAATAGTCAATAAAATTATGTGCGACGTAAATAATCACAAGCTGGATCAGTAATTAAATCGAGATTCGATCGAGCATCTCGGCGAAAACATATATCTATGTATCGATATTACAAACTGAAAGGTACTAAAATGGCAAATTGCGAATCGAACTAGTTAATTTCTTCCAAATTTCGTATCATTTCGTATGGTTGTTATCATTGATCGATTATTCAACACGTAGCATGATCCGCGTGACGGTAGATAGACGGAAGGTCAAGCAGCCAAATTCTTCCTCGAAGAAACCCGGACGGAAATATTAAACCGGTAGGTGTATTCGACGTCCTATATTTAATCGCGCGCAATCACCTGGCTTTAGGTTAGCAGAGACTCGGCGACACTGTTGCCGGATCTACAAGAGAACTAATGAGAAATCCCACGTTGCCAGTGAAATATTTCCGGCGCAAATTTTTCAATCGGATCGCGAATGAAACGTGACGAAATACATACAACTGTTTGTTCGAACTAACCGATATAAATTCTCCATCTACTTCTCTTGGTCAAACCTACTTCGATAAACGATACAACGCGATACGATTAACGCGTTCGATTCTCTGCAATCGTTACTCATCCCGAGAAATACATATTTCGTGCTTCTTTCGCAATTTCTTCATACCCTTATCTTTCTTCTTTCAAATACCATAACGATTCTTACAATTCATCTCGTATTAACTTCGCATTTTGTCCTAAATAGATCGCCGACCCCACTGTCTACCACGACCAATCCCACGTTGCATTAAAAATCTCGAAAATGAAATAACTTACATGAATTGGTCACCAAAAAGCGATAATTTCAGTCACCGAGATGAATACTAGCGAAGATAAAGATGTCGCACGGATCGAAAAACGTGACATCTCTGTCACGTTGATAAAAATACGAATTTTATCGGCCGATTCTCATTTATCAATGTCTATCTATATCTCGTTATATTACGCGTTATATTCTACACGATAAATTACAGTTTTGTTAACGTACATTACGCTTACTTTAAATCGTTATTTTTCGCATTTAAATACATTAACCGAAATTGATAAACCAAAGAAACAAGAGGAAACGAGGAGGTTTAATGAAATTTTACCAGTTGCCACACGAACACGTTTTAAAAGGTAGAAAAAGACATTCAATTTAGACACGCAAAGTGGTAGCTTCCGTGGGAGGTGAGGAGCAAAACTGACGCTGTCAGGTCGAAGGTCAAACGCGCGAAACGCTTTGGAATAAAAAAAATTGTGTACATTTATCATGAATGATTTGAGGTTATGCTCGACGTAGTCGCGTATCTCAGCCGAAGAGGGAGCAGTCAAACGGAGCGCCACGGCGCTACTTTCACGAAGCGAGAGCGAAATTCCTTGTCTGCGCTCTCTCTCTCTCTCCCTCTCTCTCTCTCTCTCTCTTTCTCTCTCCTTAGCTAACACGCCCCGTCCTCGAAGCGTTCACAACCGCTTCATGTCGCGATATGGACTTGAACAAGCCGAGGACAAAGAAACCAACAACGGGAACACCTTGCTTCCGGCGAAAAACGAATCGGCGTCATTGCGGAGACCGCGCCGATTCACTTCGATTCTACTGCGTCGCAGTATTATACCGCAGAGATCGATAACCGATTCACTCTCCTTGACTCGTTAGTTTAATCGTAGGAAAACGCGACACAAATCGAAATTTCTAGCACATTCTCGACATAATAATACGGCCTGAAAAAAGGAAGCTCAGATAAAGGAGATACGGAAGCAATCACTTGTGCCTTGGCATGCATGGCAAAGAACGAAGTCAAACGAAAAAGATAAAGAAAAACTAAATAGGTAGAAAATAATTAGAGATTTAAGTAAATCGAGAGAGGAACTCGAAAGATAGAGCAGAAAAGTAAATGCGAGACATAGACTTATAGAAAAGAAGCAGAGCAACGAATCGTCGCAATCTTACCTATATTTAAAGTCTTTTGTACAATAAATACTTAAATAAATATACGATCAGCGTATTCCGTAGTTTCGCGTAAAATCGGGAGGGGGGCCGAAAACTGACTAGACTCTCGGTACTGCTAGTTCTTTTTTGTTCAGGGGGGTAAAGAGCGAGAGCGTATTACGCGGAGAAACTACGCCGGGTCTTTTTCCTCAGTCACTCAGTTACGGTACCACACATCCCTCAGTGACCACTCCCGCACGACTGAGCCGGCAACGCTGCTCGTGGTGGGGACTCGGCGCGCCTCGTGCCCGGACTCGTCCGCATTCGGTTTTACTCGTCCTAGGTCGGTTTCTCTCGGTTTCCTTCGTGACCGAGCCGAAGTATTGATCGGTTCGCCCAGCATGGCCGGCTTGAAAGGTTGGGTGGGGCAGTGGCGCACGGTTGTCCCTGTCCCGGGACGCCAGCCATGGAATACGATGCGTAGCGTCGTATTGCGCTGCGCTACGCAGCGCTATGCGTTATATATTCTGCATATATACTTTCAATATCTCTTTCGCGTGCATTCTATATCATTGCTCTTTCTTTTTTCATTCCTTTCCTTTCCTTTCCTTTCCTTTCCTTTCCTTCCCTTCTCCTCTCCTCTCTTCTCTTCCCTTGTCGTTTCTTTTCTTTCCTGCCTCATATCCCTTCAAACTTGTTTCCTCGAATTAAATCAATCGGATAGGTACATCCTTTTCTCCATCGTTTTTTACGTCAAGTCCACTTTTCTCATACTTTTTATTTTTCGTTAATTACGCTGTATAAGTTACCAAAACGTCATTTTCCATGGTTGTTTCAAATTAGTGAAAAATTGAAATCGTAGAATGTCGTGATAATTTTTTTAGCGATTTCTTGTATATGTACATATATATTCTCATGTATATATTAACGTTTCACACATTTATTTGTATACATAATTAATTGTATTTATGTAATTATTACGATACTTTTAGAAAAGACACTTCGAAAAGACTTGTATGACGAAACCATTTTCCATTTTAATAAAAATGTATGCGAACAGTGAAAATTGAACTTGCGCGTAAAATCAAATCCTCAAAGTGACGCGAAAACACGTGTATCATCACGTGATACGCAGTTCCTGCCGGCGAATCATTTTGAGAATATACGATATATCAAATAAACATCCAAAGACATGAATCGATTTCTATTTTCATTTTAAATGAAACCAGTTTTGGTCGTATGGTTCGCCAACTTGTAGCCTAAGTACGCAAACGTAAAATCAATTGCCAGTACGTATTAAACGGTAAAACGGCATTCCGCAAAATCTTCTGGCCTCGAGGTTCGTTCTTTTCAATAATTTCTGAATTTTCATACAGATTCGCGTCACGAACGCAGATGCATATATTTTGATTTTTTCTTTTTCTTTTTTTTTTCGGTAAATCTACGATATATGAAGTGGAAAAAGAGGGAGACAGAAGAAGAAGGCAAGCAGGAAAAAAGGACAAATTAAAAATGGGAATGCATTTGGTTCGATAAGGAAAAAAAGAAAAATGTGGAAGATTCGTATCAACGAGAATACGAGTATAGAAAAAGTGGTAATTATGTAGAATACAATGGTTGTATCGAGAAGAAGAGGTAGGTAGTTTTTGTCTCCTTTACTCTTTAGCTGGTTGGCGAAGCTAAAATGAAATATTGATCTGCGGAGGCGCGCGCAACCCCTGCAACCGACCCGCCCTTCTGCCTTGGCCACCATTTTCCATTGCTCACCCCCAACTCTCCTAATGCCGTTTTGCCACTCTTTGCCGAATCTGATAGAAATAGCGTATTTATTTCGACCAATTGTTTCTGAGAAATTTTTTGGTAGAAGAAACAGATAAACCGATAATATAGTTCGTGGCCGAATCATTCAACCATGCATTAAATCGTAATGCTTCTTTGTCCCAAGTGTTGTATCGTTTTTCATATTTTTATTTTGCAACAAAGCAATCTCAGGCTTCCATTTCGTGATCATCGTACGCTTGTAAGAACAATCTTCCTATCCCTTAATTAAGACGACGTAATCTTGAGCTGTTGGTAATCCTTTAAACTCTTCTCTTTCAAACAATCAAACTTTCGATATTTGAAAGCTATGCGATTAGACATCGCTAGTTGTCGTTTAGCATCTAACGTTTCGTTATTCGCACTTTCACTGGCCATAACGCGCAGTCCAAATATCTATCGTAAACCAATCGAAAGCAGAATAGCATCGAGCTAATTATCTTCGGCAATCCTTAAAATGAGTTGCCTTTGACATGCTTGCTCTGACCCATTGACGATAGCCAAACAAACGAGTCGCAACGAGTCGATCGATAGTAATCGAGAAAATAAGAGACAAGTTCAAGCGTTACGTTTTCGTTTGATTCTTTCGTCGATTTATCATTGCTTGTTATTAGTGGTAGCGTATCGATACCACTGAATTTAAGATTTGAACATTTCACACGAAACGACAGGTAATTCGATGGCAAACAATAATGTAAAGTAGTAGCTCCGCATGCACAGCCGATTATGGAATGTACCTGACTCACGTATATTCCTACCGATCAACGTAAGTACGTATATACAGACATGAGAGAGAAACAGGTGGGCAACGCATGAACTTGCCGTCTCGATTCGACCGTCTTATTGCACGTAATAAAAACTCGATAGCAAATACGAAGGAATTCTTCTAATTTCGAATCCACAGCAATAAGACGTCGATAAGTAGCGAAACAATTTAGTTACCGTCGTTACGACTCTATCGATATCACTCTTCGTACAGTGCGAAACAACAGGAGATTAGATTTCACGCTTCGTACGACACAAAGTATGTAATATTCCGATAAACACATTAGATTCGAAAGGACATTATAGAATAATAACGATATGTGATAAATGTGAAATAAATTGCATCATAGACTGTGCAGTAGAGCGAGCGAACGTGGGTATGATTGACAGCCGTTGGAAGATCGGGTGAAATAAGTTGCGACAGACTGCGCATCAAGGTGCGTATAGTGATGCACGGTGTTACGTGAAGCACAGTGCGTGTCAAACGTTTAAGAGCGCGCGATATTACCGAAGAGAGCAAGTCGTTCGACGAGCGTCATGCGAGCGCGGTAGTTGCAAGAACTTCGCAATTCTCGATTTCCAGATAACAAACCAGCTTATTCACGAGTGACTTCTTTTACATTTAATTCGGTTGAAATTTGCAAGAGGGATACGGTTAAACGATATCACTGTTTTTTCTCTGTTCCGCGTTTGTTCCGCGGGCAAATATTCGACGCAGAAACGAGCAGTTTTTTGTCGCCAGGACGTCGGTAGCAACCGATAAGGCAGAAGAGCTCGTTTGATCGTCGGTCGGCCATGAACGAGTTTCTCGTTTCACGCGAAGAACCAACTTGAATATGCCTTTTCGAGAATAGATGATCGATATAAATCGATCCTATCGAATGAATCGAAGGTATCGAATGAAATGAAGCAAAAAAGAGAGAAGTCCAGGCCATCGAGAATCGAGGAAGTGTAACTGTTACATCACTGACCTTGTACAGGTGGACCGGCTTAAAACTGTCCTCGTATTTTCCAAGCTTCGTCGTGTCCAACGAAATTCTCCATTACCTCGTCGCGTCGTCGAAGCACCGGGCGTAGTCGCCAGACTCGAGGATATTTCGTTATTGATTTTCAATAGTATATGCACCATGCTATTTTTATTGCTGTGTTCTACAAGATTTGATAATATATGGAGAAACCAACGAGTAGGAACGATCAGTGAGCAAAGTGCGAGTTATAGGTACGTGAGAAAGCGTAAGGAACATTTGTATTTACGACACAATGCAGATAAAACGATGGTAGTCGAGAGCCGCGTCAACGCGCGAGACATCGGCAACCAGTTTCCGATTGAAATACGTATAAAGGGCGAGCTTTTGCGAACTAGCAACAACGTGTACTACAGGTGGTAGAGCGTACGGATAACGTGTAGGCGTGATATCGCAACTGCTTCTATATTCTTTCGACTCTCATCTCCAACCAAGTGTATCTCTACTCCCTTCGAAGGAGTTCGACTCAATGATTTTCACCATTTATTCTACAAAATCTACATTCTCCGGTGCTTCTTCCTTAACCACTTTACCGTTATTCCCACGACTTATGTTTAATTTTACAATTAAGGGAAAATGAAAAGAAGGAAGAAAAGGGAGAATCATGTGAAGAACTCGTGCTTGTTTAACACGCTGTTATTGCCGGTACTCGAATGGCTAACTCGGGCAATCGACGTAGCAAGTGCGTGTGCTTGTACCGCTGCCATTCACTCGTCTTCTAATACACGCGTCTTCCGTTACGCTCGATATTTTCATTCACCTGCGACGAAATCTTATGCCAACTTGAGTTTATCGAGCACACCAACGAGGTGGGGGAAAGGTTGACTGCAACGGGTCAGAATTCTTTCGACTTTTATGCTATTCTCCACTACTCGTTTCTTCTAGTTTCACGTTCGACCACACACACACACGTACACGCGCACGCGCGCGTCCGCACGCAGAAGTTGTCGATAAAAGGGATAAAATCGCAAACGCTCCTGCCGCATTACAATTTATACAAACCGAATAGTTTCCGTACCAACACGATCCGTCTCGACAAATCGATCGCTCGATTTATGCGACGATCCTATCAAACGTACGAAAAGTTATCGAACCGGATGCGTTACTCATCTCGGACTATCAGCAAAAATCATATCTGATCATTCTTGAAATAATCGAGCAAAAAACATCGTGCGCAATTGGTATTTACGTTAGAGGTGGCGTGCGTACATTCAAAGAAACGAAACACAGCGCCAGCTATACAGGATGAACTCGCGTGAGTTTCTGCGTCAGCCGTCTTGGAATAGCGAATGATGTCAAGCTCGATGCTTCGATTCGGTTCAGCTCGTTCGTTCACGAGTTGGCCGAATACACGATACATCGCGATATATTCGATGAATCGAGAAGATCTCTCGAAACTTCGAAATTCTATAATATCGACTAATCGAATCGATATATCGACGTTACTAAAACATTGACTATAGGAACAAAAGATAATATGCGACGCTCGCTCGAATGTCGTAGACTCGGGGAACCAATTCAGGGACGTTTGAAAAAAACATGGTAACGTAGGAACGATACGAAAAAGTGAATAATGCAAACTGGTGCAAGCAGATTATATCTTCTTATTGTCAATAACTCGCAAATAACGTCGATATTTTGCCGAAGGATGCTTAACATAAACAGTTATGTAAAAATATTTCCGAATAAATAAACAAGCGTGTCACTTGAATAAAACTAATAATTTCATCGAATGGAGTAGCAAAGACAAAATAGGTAAAGGAAAAGTCTGTCTAGTTCATTCTTTTTAAACAAAAGAAAACACCTGCTCGATTTAGTCGTTAGCGGCAAAGAGAATATAGAAAAGTTCGGATGCGATATCACTCGTCAAAATGGCAATACGATCGTGAACAACGATTAAAGAGACACGCGACGTTCTTGTCGTATCCAAGATACCTTATTAACCGGTAAAATTCAATTTCCGACCGTACACGATATTCATACCATACACGCTTCCACAAATTTCGATCGCGGTCACAAAGTGTTATACCTATGGTCCGTCCATGGAACCATAAAATCGATAGCTGACTACACGTTCGATAACGCGTTTAATTACCGTTTTCTCTCATTGTCAGTTGTCCTTGATATATAACACTACATGTAACAACACGACCACCGGGACTTTCTTCAACCTCTAACAAGCAAGAACTTGTTTGTTTTTAACCAACTGGTTTTAGCTGTTTAGTTTATAGTGTCGCGTTAAAAGAACGAACAATGGTATCTAAGGGTAGCGAATAACTTACTAGCGTTCAGCAAGAACAACCCCCTGCTATTGCTCGGTCAAATTCTTCAGCATATCGATCAACAACTCGAGACCGCACGCATACTCACCAATTTATTATTACTTATAAACTTAGCGAGATAACTATCATTCGAAGCTTTTCTCGCGTTATTTAGGAATTTTTCGTTTCAAATTCGAACTTACAATAGTTGCAGGCCAAATTACCGAATTATGGAAAGAAAAAAATAAGGGAAAAGTGGGAGTAATGATCGAACGAAAAAGAAGGGATAGAACATTGACATGAATCGATAGAATTAACGGTGTTTACGCTTATTCCAATAAATTTAGAAATGGAATGGAAAACATCTTGAAATAACAAAATGGCAAACTTATGGAACACATCATTTATATGATAACGAGCGAGCCTTAATAAGTAAGCTTACGGGAACGAAAATCTGTCGTCGGTATTATCGTCATTGCCATCGTCATTGTTGACCTTGGCAAAAGCAGTAAATTTTATCTCAATTCGAGTTGTTCGATGACCGAGAAAGAGTAAAAGAAAGGTGCGAGAAAGGGAATTCACGGTCTTCCTCCACTATGAACAAACGCCTAAGTACCTTCTACTAAAATTGCCGATTAACATTATTCTCGCTAATGATCGATCGATTACGCGTGTGTTGGCAAACGAATGTGAAGAGAATAGCGGCAGCATTAATATTTTTCATATCAAACGGAACGCTAATTAATTATGTCGTCAAAAATAAATGATAAATAAATGATAATTATAAACTAATTGAAGAGAAAAGGTAGAGAATGGCGCATTATTGTATCCAATCTTTTTCGTGGAAATACTTTACGGAATTGAATGACGTACTACATATTTTGAGAAAAATGGACGATTATGAACTGCGCGCGTGTTATGTCGGTCAATACTGAGACAGTACATAAATTTATACATAGCCTAACGCACGGAAACTAAAATCGAATGTTACTATCGATGGATACTTATATTACGTATACGGACTTGGGTGTTTATCAGGTAAGTTGTGTCGACGCAATATCGAAAGCACGATGATCGGTTCACCTGTCAAAGGGCGTGTGCTTCGCACAACGCCTTTACGAAGAAGGAAAGCGCGTGTCGTGCTTTAACACGATTTCAAGCGGAAGCAGGCCAAATACATATTGTGCGCGAGAGAACAAGCTAAATCTACTACGCAATGTATCTCCGATTTCTCCGAACCATATAAGGGATCAAATATTGCAAGCAAATATTAGTTGTAACATCGATCCAGCACTTACGCGGTTAGTTGTCATATCAAGAAATTCCTATGTTCGATGAAAACAACTGCCAATACGTTAACTATCGTCTAGGTACAAAATAGAACGAGATTTGAAACTAATTATTTTTTCGATTCTTTTTAAGCATAAAATGTATAATTTCATCACCAACTATACAACTAAGATGGCGGCAATTATCTTGTTCGTTAGGGCTGTCGCGTCGCGTGCGTCGCATCCGCTGTGAGCGGCAAGTGACTACCTTCAGACCACCTTTTTATCGTACTGGAATCTAACGAACTTTATTAAAATGATAATTCGTTTGATAAACGAAACGATATGATGACGTACATCAAAGGAGAACGAGTCGAAACGAACGATTTCGACTACGAAAATGTAATAAAACGACCAAGTTATAAGTTATTTCGAGCAACTTGTGAAAAAGATCAGGCGACTGCATGGCTACGGGGTCTACACGATCCGCGTTCAATTACACTTCGTATTATTTACGGGCGATATTTTAAAAGACATTGCGTGCAATGACCTCTGCTTCACTTGTACACACGCATATAATTACGTTTGAAAAAAGACTCACCTTTAGAGTGTTACAAACGGCCTAGAAAGTCGAGGCTTCGGCGTATTCAACGGCTCCCGTCCACTACGATCTCACAGAGTGCACTGGCGCAACGAGCGGAAGCCGCCATCTTGAACTGCATTCACTTGACGCTTTCCGTCCGTTCGAAATACACTTCTTTACCATTCCCGCCTTTTTTTCAACTCTATCGACAAATTATTAATTCGCTTGTGTGCATGTGACAAAATCAATTATTTTACATTTTTCCAAATATCTTTGCTATTCTTATGCTTCCTTTAAAATTCTGTTCTAATATATACATAAGTAGGTACACATTTTCAATTGATTAAATTGCATGCATTTACATTAGCATGATATTATCGAATCAGAAACAGTTTGACATTCTTCTTTACATTTCAATCAATCGGTTACAATCGTTGTTTCAATTAACTTAAAAGTTGTACAATTTTTCCTTTTGGTTGAAATATTTGTTTAAAATTTGAATAATGGTAAAAATTCTGTTGGAACCCGCACCGCGTACGTTTATGCGCCATTTTCTTCAAGTACATGTATACTTACCGTAAAGAATGTTCCTGGATCACTAAAGTGCTTCGTAGTTCTATCGACCAATCGTTATCAGTGATTTTTAAAATATTCTTGCAAAAAGATGCCCAAGTCGAAAAGAGATAAGAAAAGTAACGTTACACTATATTATTCGATAGCTTTTATTTACTGTTTTATTACGAATGCATAATTTTCCTAGACTAACCTAAAAATGCCTCACGTGTCTCCGAGTAATTGATAAATTTGTATTTCACAGTATCTCTTACGAAAACAAATAAGAAAGGCCTTGCTTTGAAACAACAAATTGTGGAGGATGTTAGAAGTTGCGTTGAGAAATATGACAGGATATTTCTTCTATCCGTACATAATATGCGCAATAACAAACTTAAAGATCTACGATCGGAATGGAAAGACAGTCGGTTTTTTTTTGGTAAAAACAAGGTGATAGCGCTAGCTTTCGGCAAATTACCGGAAACCGAAGTTGCAGAAGGTCTTCATAAATTATCATTAGCATTAAGAGGACAATGCGGTCTGCTATTTACAAACAGGAGTAAGAAGGAGGTATATATTTGTCTATCAAAATATTAATATAAAATATTAAGTTTGTATCTATTTGTTTGTATCTTGTTAAGGTATTGAATTGGATGGAAGAATATGAAGAAATAGATTATGCTAGATCTGGATTTATTGCTCAAGAAACTATAATGTTACCTGAAGGGCCAATGCCAGAGTTTTCACATAGTATAGAACCTCATTTAAGACAATTAGGAATGCCCACAGCTTTACAGAAGGGTGTGGTAACATTAATCAAAGACTACATTGTATGTAAAGAAGGTCAAACGTTAAATCCAGAACAAGCAAGGATTTTGGTAAAGATATTTTTCTATATTTCATGTTACATGTTAAATACAATGAAATAATCGTTTGTTCCTGTTACAGAAATTGCTTGATAAACCATTGGCTACCTTTAAATTGATACCATTAGGTATATTTTCCAAGAAACATGGATATGAACAACTTATATCTCAACATGATGTTAAAGAAAATATGGAGGAACAAATGGACATAGAGGAAACAGAAAATATTGATAATACATAAGATAAATACAATAGATAAATTTTTATATGTAGGTGCTTTCTTCTACCTTTCTTCTTTCCACACATTTACTCATTTGCATGCACACATAAACGGACACACAATGATATAGAATTGAACTTTTCAACTTACACATTTTGTTAAAAGAAAAAGAAAAGAAAAGAAAAAGAAAGAAACATATGAACATACCAATTAGACACATATACATTTTTTGAAACAACTGACTGAACATAGACATAAACATATTTTTAAAACCTCAAAATTATGAAATCTCCTTTTAACTATTGTCTGTTTATTTAAATCATTTAATGAAACAAAATGATGATGCTACCTCTATATTTTTCTATATTTTGGATTGTTGGAATTGTATGGGTAAATCATAAAATCGTTAGCCTATAACATATATATCAAAAACAACAAAATCTGAATGTAATTTATTTTTAATTATCTACCTATATAGACGATTTATTATTGGTGCTCCGAAAATCCTTGTAATAATAATCGTAAGATGACTTTTAATGTAAATTCTGATACTAGAAGTAGTACGATATCGATCGATTCTTCGGATGTATCTGACAATGATGAATTTTTGAAACCTAATAGAAAGGGATTAAAATGTCAGGTGTATATCAACAAATTCAATTATTACGGCTAATTACGTTGTTTCATTACCTATTTTATTATTGATTACAGACTAAAACGCGTTGGCCAAGCAGAACTTCGATAAATGAAATGTAATATGGACATGCAGAATTTCTATCATTGACGACATCCTTCCATTAACATAATTTGGCTGTGAAAAGAATAAACCTATAAAACTTGAATTATTTAACAAAACGATTAGTTTTTTATTACTTTGTTATTTATTTGTTTTAAAAGCTACAAGGTATATATCATTGTTACATATGTATTTATGTTTAGTTGCAGAATACTGAGCAATATCAAATAAATTACATGGGAACTTTTGAAATTACATAATACAAGACACATCATAAAACATGTGACAAAATCTATTGAATTTTATAACCTGTTTGAAAGAATTAGATCATTATGTGATGATATTATATTAACTATAACGATAAAAATAACGTAATATGGAAATATATAGCGACATACATTAATATGGCATATATTATAAAACAAGAGATATTTTATCCAATGAGTAGCAGTATCCTATAAAATTTTATTCATTATGTAGAAACATGATCTAGTGTAAAATTGCTTTTATTTTATAAGTATTCGCGTATAGTTAAGCAATATTCATATTAGTTGCAGGAATAAGCATTCGAAATTTAATTTTGTATTCAAATTATTGCTAGGGAATGCTTTTAATAACTAGTAATTTATGTATATTCATTGAGTACGAATTCAAACATAACTTCTAACTTGTTTTATGTTTATTATAAATATTATGTAATACCTATGAAACATTACTGATATTATGTATATTTATTACAAAAAAAAAAAAAAACATACACACAAGTAATAATAAAATAAAATTGACGGAAAATCATAAATTTAAAATAAAATTTAAATTTATTTGTACTCTAAAAGTAAATGAGCTCAAGAGAAGCAATAAAATAATACCAAAAATTAAATACATTTCACTTCATATATATATATATCATACCAAAATAATAACATAGTAATAAAATAGTAATAATAATAAACCTAATAACAATCAATATACGTTGCTTTGCTATTACAAAGTGATAGCAAACTTATGATAAAGACTTGTAAATGGTACAGAAAAAATATTATCATTTCCTGTATTCGTATTCTCCTTTTTTCGTGTTTCCTTCCTTTTTTTTCTGAGGAATAGTTCATAACCAACCAGGAAATGTTTTTGCGTTAAACTAAATGTCATTAAAATACAATACTGCACCGTCAAGTAATTTGCATCTACTAGCACTATCATTGTGTGGTTAGCGTCAGGATATCGATCTTCTTTAATATAACTGTTTCAAATAATATATCTCTAACGCCATATTCTTAATAGTACACATTTAAAATACGAAATATAGTCTAAACTGAAAATATTTTCGGTTCTATTTTCTTTGGTGGAACGCAATTATATCCTCGCATGTTACTGACAATAGTTAAGAAATATTAAGATCATCACTTTCTCTCAAGTTATTATGGTACTTTCATTAACAGAAAACGGCAATCTATACTACTTTACTAACATCCTTTATACTTAACTATCTTTAGATGATACATTTTGAAAGACATAGGCATAGAATATGTTACTATCAAGAAAAGAAGAAAAAGAAAAAATTTCAACAACATGTTTACGTTATAAAATGGAACTTATACATAGTTTGAAAAAACAGTAACTTCGTATATGAAACTATATAGAAACATCAGATAAAAACATTTCTCACTGTTAGTGCAAATAACGAATTCACTTTTATACACTGTCATCGTCCTGACCTCGTTAGTAAGTTGTTCGAATTATATCACAATACACAAATGATTACGTTCTAGAATATGGCAATTTCACAGCACATTAATGTAACAGAGATCTCATATAAAAATAAATAAGAATTAATTTAACAAAATGTTCGATAAATATATTAGCTGAAATAATATATAAATATCTAAATAATATTATAATACACTAGATTTTTATATGCTAGAATAGTTACGGTTAAACGTTTCTAAAAGCCAGAAATTTTTCATGAAATTAAACGAGATGTATATTGCAAGAAATGGTAGCAGAGGTACGAACTACGTTATACTGTTTTCTGTTAATAATAAACGGAACTTTCTAGCGTGACATATTTTATATAAACGCATTAATGAATCATTTTTCACACATGTTTATCAGCATATTGAAATTACTCATCGGTATCATAAATGTTTTCAATTATCTACCAGCAACATAATATATATTTAGTGGAATAATCTACGGATTATCTGAAGCACAGCGTGTAAGCGATCTGCTTTGAACTCTTCTTGAAGCGTATTATGACGTGATGAGTCCTTTAATTATGTATATTGAAGCACTCGTATCGTGCTCTCTAAATGATAATTTTGCTATAAATTACATTGAAAACTAATTTAATGTCTTTGATAACTGACAACATAATCCTATTACACTATGAGAATTGGAATGTGTTTAAATTTAATTGTAAAAGACAGATTACTCTTCTTACACACTGATCCACGTATCATTTATAAATGATGATAAATTACGTTTATATATATTTAGTGTTCTTTAGAATCTTGCATTCGACAAACAAAACACGACTACTAAGCCTACATCACGGTGTAAATCTACTTCCGAGTCTCATCTATTTGAAAGTCAACAACACTACGTCTGAATACGTCCTATACCATATGAAATATAAAAGATGATTAATAGAATTGATTATTATCGAATTACAAATAAAATGTATCCATTTCTTCTGCAGAGTAAATTTGTAAAATATTTTCACTTAGGTAATTTGTTTTTGAGCGTAAAGTTCTTCAAGCGATGGTACTTCTGGTATTGGGTCTCGCCAATACGCGAAATTACTAAATTCATCTGCAGCCTCTTCTCGCCATGCTGGGAAAAGATGGTCAACAATAAAGCTCATGTTTGAATATCTGAAAAAATAATATGAATAAATTAAATGTATCGGATTTATCATAATACTATTATAATACTATTCTGCATGTTTGCTAACAAAAAATCGGGAAACATAAAATCTGGGGTAAACGTCAAATGCATCGTTCCATTATAGAAAATAAGCTACTATATGTATCGCATTATTATACATATGCATATAATGAACAAAATTCTGCCGAAACAATTCCATTTCGTCGTGACCCTAATAATAGTTTCATCTTAGCATAAATATACTTATGTATATGTGTATGTACATATATATTACAATGACGCTATATTTAGAAATCGAAAATTAATTTAAGCTTGCTGTTAAGGAAGAACGTATGTAGTATGTTCTCAAGTATTTATATGAACTGCTTGATCACTTGATCAGAGGTCTTTTTAAACAATAGCTCTTACGGATATTTTTGTTTTAATTTTCGAAATTCAAAAGCTTGAAGCTACATGATTAAATTCAGCAATATAGAAACAATTCTTCTCTATTGCTCGTTTGTAATGTTAATAAAAAAAACTTAATGTATCGACACAGTTGTCACGCACAGTTGTATCTACACAGAACTTTGTCGTACATATGAGTAATATGTTCGAAGTACTTGGTTGAATGTTCGTGCATAAACAAAAAGAAAGTAAAAACTAGTTTACCATACATACACTGATAATACATCTAGGATTTTTATTTCATAAGAGTTTTATGCGCATAAAGCATGATTATCGTATATGATTCAAGAGACTATTATTAATTTCAGTGAAAGTTTCATCTCATCTGTGTAACATTTAAGGTAATGAATCTACATTAAGGCAGCAGTGGATGAATGAAAATGGAAATGATAAAAAGCAATCATGTAATAACCAGTGCTTACCCTATAAGAATCATAAGAAGATAGGTAGGAGTTCTTGCACAACCAAATACCTCAAAGCATACTAGCAATGTCAAACTAAAGAAATAAGTTAAATTTCTACTTTTAAGAGTAAATAAATAAAATAAAAAAAAAGGAAACTGCCATTGGAAAAATTTAACTGCGCTTCAACAATTTGTGGTATACATCATTATGAAAGATATATATATATATATAACTATTATATTGAGATATATTGTGTAATATGTAAAATATATCGTGATTCACCATAATATGAAATTTCTATGAGACTGCAAATATCACTATATTTTCTGAGGAAATCCCGAGTATAGAATAATATTCCTATTACGAGGTGGCAAATCTATATGTATTTAAAAAAAGGACCAATGGCACTAATATATTGTTTTGTATAGACCATCATCAAGACATTATCAATGGGATTAATAGAAAAAAACAGCTACGGTTGTGCCGCCATCAGTAGGTGTTTCACATGGGCAGTGGCGGGAACAACTCATTGACGATATCGCACTGACATGCGTAACTGCAATCATAGAAATATCCGACCTATCAATATATCTTTCTCAATAACAAATTTTCCTTTTCTGTAAAATATCTTCTCTTTTTCTTACTAACTGGATGAAATACAAATACCGAATTTTTTCCATATCAAAATTATGAATAATGCTATTTAACAAATTAATCTTTATTCATTTAGGAAAAGCTTAGCGTACATTCGCAATTCCTAAAAGCAACGTATGAAGATGCAACATAATATACGCATTTGTCTTTAGAATAACATGTTCAAATTATTTCGCAATTTTGTATAAAAAAACATAAAAATATTAATTAAATACTAATACGCTAATAAACTGATTAAAGGATTGATTACATTGAGCACTACATTAGCGTGTCTGTTTAACTACTAATACAATAATCAAAGGATATAAGTTGACAGAGAAGGCAAATACTTACGAAGATTGGAATGTTTGCGTCAATTCGTGTTTTAATTCACCTCTATGGTTTATAGTAAATATACGCATAGTTGGAATTCCTACAGCTCGATACGCCCAAACGTCCTAGAAAAAGAAAAGAAACAATCAAAATACAAGATATATACTATGTAATAATTCAGTAGAATATTTTGGGAAGCTATTGTAAATTAAAAGAAATATTTACATTAATTCGATTTCCGTAACCAGCATAAAATGGTTTTGAACCTTCTGGGAATAAAGCTTGAATATCACTAAGACAGGATATCTTAAATTCTTCAGGTTTTCTTTCTATAACTTCACGATGGAATGCTGAAATTAAGCTCGTTGGATTTAAGAGCAATGGCCCTTCAGGGAGTGATAAATCTCCCTGTCTAATGCTTTTCAAATATTCTCTCGTAACTTTAGCTTGTCCAATGGCCCTTGCAGAAAGATACAGCAATTTGTAACCATTATTTTTAATTTTTGTAAATAACTGAGCAACACCAGATTGAGCCCAATCTTTGCCAACAATTGGCAGAATATGACCTAGTACATCAGATTTTGTAATAGTTCCATCTATATCGGAGATAACAATTTTATCATCCCATCTCCACTTGTAAATATGACATTTACAACGTGTTGTGCCCTGATAAGCTGTAGTTACGCTAAAAACCACTTCATTAGCTCCATCTTTCAAATTGAGACTTGCCTGTAACAAGATAACAAACTCAGGATAGATACACACACACACATATAAAATATAAGAATTGAAAATTTTGTCTGCGTAGAATGTTGTAAAAATCTTTTACATACTATCTGTGCTGATGACAATCTCAAAGTTTTACGATATTTCTCAGTAGATTCATAGTACGATCTTCTCTCTTTAGGTATTTTGACTCCTTGTGATTGGTTTTGATTACTATCAGAATCTTCACTACCGCTATAACCTTCACCCTCTCTGTCGCGATTTTTCTCAATCTTGGCGATATCTTTCGTTAATTTTGCAGATTGCTCTACCGTTTCCGTCACCGTCATTATAGAATCTGCATTCTGGTCAATCTTTAATTCCCTACTTGCAGTTTCATCAACTGGAGTATTTTCTTTGGTTTCCATCTGTTCCGATTGTACAACGACTCCATCAGCTACAATACGCAGGAGAAGATAATTTAGATTATTTTACATATTACTTGAAAAATGATGAATGAAATTAAACGGGAAACCATCTTACTTTGACTAAGGTCTTGAGACTTTTTGGTTGGTTGTGCAGAACGTCTCCATGAAAACCACGAACTATAACCACTACGACTTTCGGGTTTGTCACTGCTTTCTTGTTTTTTCTCTTCATGCATTGGTAACGACATACATTGAGCATATAAATTTTCTATTGTACTTTGTGGTAAATGTCTTTGGAATACAGCGTAAGTCATTACAATCGGGCAAGCGGCCGCCCAATTATAGAATTTTCCATTAATTTTTACAACTAAATTTGGATTTTCATATAATTTTGGATCTGAACAGATATCTTCGAAATGGAGCAAATTCTGATGGAAAACCTCTTTGGATGGACCAGTTTCAGAATCTAAACCACCGCATAAGGATAAACTAATATTCATACTGCCGTCAAACATAGAATGTTTTGATTCCTCAAAGTCACTATCTAGTGACTTTGGTCCACCGATAGCTCCTTCAACGCTGTTAGGGCTTTGTGGCAAGCTTGGTCCATTGCCTGATTCTGTATCTTCTTCGTCTATTCCTTTCCCATCTACAAACATGATATTAGAGTAATTACACATTTTATACAATTTATTAAAACAAATTGTTTACTTTTAACTGCTGCTTGGGCTCTGTGAGAGGAAGGAAAATAGAGAGCTGCAACTTCCGGGTCCAACTCGTCAGCGTTAAGATCACTAAGATAAATCCCTTCTGACTCTGGATTACGTCTTACACGAGAAGTTTTCCGCATAAACGACAACATGCCACTGAGCATAGATCGGTGTGCTTCCACTGTTATTGAAACAATAGTCGATTAGTCTAGAGTGTATAAAATTATATTTATATATAAAGACACGTTTTAAAAGATAAAATCAATCTATTAACTGATCAAGCAAAATATAAATATTTCATGCTTTTTATTTTTACGATTTTTATCTTTACGTTTCGATATTTCTTGTCTTTTTTCAGTTAATTGTACTAACTACTATTCGGTTGATTAACAGCATTTGATGAATTCAATGAACTTCTGTGAGGTGCGTGTGTGGATTCTGGAGGCAAACTGGGCAATTCACCCCATCTCCAACTCTGTTGATGACTTTTATCTTCCTCTCTTTCAGCACCTTCTTGCGTTATTTTACGCATTTCAAATTCTGTGTCAGATTGAACAGGTGAACATGGCCTGGAATCCTGATTCCTATTAAATATGATGACAATAAAAGGGTAAACAAATTAATTTTACATGTAAATAGTCATTATACATACACCTTTCTCATAATTTCTATAATATTATATATATAATTATATATACATATATGTACAATCATATATAACTTTAACATTTATACATACTGATAGGCACAATAATACAATAATACAATAATACATAATATATTCAATGGCAAACTTACTTTGTAATTTCAGTATCACTGAAGAAATGGAAGTCTGTTTCAGGACGTTTATCTGTTGTTTCCTGAGATGAAACTATAGGTTCATCTTTTCTCCCTAATTCTACAGCTGGATTTGAATCCTTCAATATCTTTAACTGATAAACATGTCAAAATAAGCAATACTAGATCAATAGATGAACAATTAATTTTAAATGCAAGTATTAAACTTACAGATTCGGTAAGAATTTCATCCTGAATAGACGCGTCGTTCTCGCTTATTTCCGTCTGGCTACTACTACCATTGCTAGTCTTTCTCTGAGATCCTTTTTTTTTCAAAATGCTTTTCCTCTTCCGTTTCTTCTTACTTGCATTGGTATTGCTTTTGTTTTCTTCGACACTCGCGTCCTTTGAATTTTTTTTACTCATGGACACGTTCGATTCGTCACTCGATTTTTCTCTACTACCGCTACTTTGCACATCCTCCGTAATTGGTCTAAAATCATTCTTCACAACGCTAATTTTACGAATTCTTTCAGACGAAGTTACAGCTACAAAAGATTTAGGAGTGGACGCAGTTGTACACGTTTCATCATCATTAATACCATCCATATTAAAAATTTCTTCCTCGCCTTTTAAGGAATCTCGTGTTTCTCCTTTTTCTTCTTTCCAGTCGCTTAATAGAGCTTTCTCAAACTTTTGTCTCTGTTCTATAGGGAGTTCTGGAAAATTTTCTTTGAACAATCTTTCTTTATCTTCGTTTTTTAGAGCAGAATATTGTTTGCAAATTAGTTGTTGCTTTTGGATCGCAGAGATATCACCAAAATTATCCTTGAGCATTTCTTCCCTCTCTTCTGAAGTTAAAGCAGCAATTTGGAGCCACTTTGCACGATGCTCCAATGGGAGATCAGAGAATTGTTCGATTAAGAATTTTTCTCTTTCATCCGGAGGCAAAGCTGACATTTGCTCCCATTTCTCTCTTTCCGTAGACAAGATAGATTCTATAAGGATTTTATCTGTTTGCTCTGGAGGAAGATCAGAAAGAATATTAAATCTAGATGATGGGAAACAACTGTCTTCAGGGATAGGGGAACAAGCCAAATGAGGTGGAATTTCAGCATCAGTCGGTGAACCGTGAGAACTAACTTCCTCAACGAAAAATGCTTCTCCAGAATCTCCTAATTTCATATGGATTTGTCTAGGTTCTCCATCTATTTCTATATCCACCTGTTAAGAGAATATGAAAAATAAATTATTTTTTCTATGTGTTTGCTCTTACATATCCTGAGCATTTGAATTGGCAAATAAAATTTATAAAAACTGCTCAGTATTATTTAAAACGCTACAAAGGTAAGATTTGAATATATAACAAACAAAATACGGGACACGATGTTATAACAAAAATTTCAGAAGTTTCTAAAAAAATTATCTTTGAAAAATATTTGAATAGACACGAGATAAAAACGATAAAAGATACGAGATAAATATGGAACAAAAACTATGAGAGGCTTACTATTTTTTCTCTGGAACGAAGTACTCCAAGCTTTCCAAAGCGAACGTGAAAAGGTGAGCAAGTAAACGATCCATCCGGTTGTTCAACAACGATGACATCGATAGCACCGGTCAGCGTTGCTGCATTGATCTCATTGTAGAAAACGCGAAAGTTACTTATGAACTTGCCAATGTAGTTCATACTGTACATTGTACACTAACGTATAGTCTCAAACCACTCTAAAAATGTATTTCCGTTAGGATATTTCACCGCGTTGCAGTGATGCGTGTGTGACAAGATACTTGAAAGTTGCCGCGACACTGGACACCCGTATCTGTTTAAAGGTCTTCCGAGAAGAAAGACATTGTGTCCGGAAATATCGGATTTGAGGAGTGAGTTAACCACATCGAGACATTGTTTTTCAATGGCAACCGTAAAATTGAGAGAATTCGCTGTTTCTTGCACGAGCGAATCGAAAACTGCAACTGAATCGCCTTTCAATCAAACGAAACAATTTTCAACGACTCACAGAATATAACCGTCACTGTTACGAGTTACAAGACAGTCGAGAACTGTCAAAAATTTGTAGCCGGGCAAATACTTCGATTACAAATTTATGGTCAGTTTATCGTGGAAGTTACGCATCGAAATTAACGATTAGACGAATACACGTTGAAAATTAGAAAATTGTTCGTTTATTCAACAGAATACGCTTCCGTAATTCGGTTAAAACTTGAATTCTTTGTTCTTGAGAATACTTCAGTAAGAAACTCAGCCGACTACCAGCAGACGGTAGCCCAAATTGACGTTAGAACAGGTCACGTGTCCAGACCTGGCCAATCCAGGTTCCGATACACATCGGTCAATAAGACTCAACGTCACGTGACCTCCTGGGAATCACAATGTACCGCGTCCTTTAAATGCTCTTACTAGATCTGAAAGCACAAAGACACAACATACGATTACGAATTTAATTATATCTAGGTACATTCTCTTTGAATTAAATTTTGAAGGAAACTAGCGTAGCGTTACGTTTATTTTTGTCGAATTGGTTTATCGTTACCCTTGAAACATTGATCGTCGAAGCTTTGTTAAGCATTGATTATACGTTTTCATTTAAACAATGAGAGTATTTTAAACGTTGAACTTTGATCTAATAAAAATTTGTTATACACGTGTAAATTTAACATTTTAACGCATATATACTAGTCATTTTGCGCAACATTGTTAAGTAAGATTGCATTATGTTTTAAACGTGGTTAGGTGATCTCGAAGAGTGAATGTAATAATCGAACATCGGTTTAGCCGAGATCCTCCAATCCTCCAATTCGATCATTCGATCTTTTGGAAAATGACTAATTTTCTCTTGTCGTTGTTGTTCTTCTTCCTAGGAACTTTCGCAATTAGATTGCTTTCATATGCTGTTTTGTTTTAGAAATGACTCGTAAGAACTTTGTATTTTGATCGTTCAGCTTTTATCACTACAGATCTATATATGATAATCTCTTGCGTAATCAAATCTCCATTTGCTACCATCATTTTAAAACGTTTGCTAAATATCAGCAATTCGTAATTGGACAAATTTCAAGAAATTCAATATTCTACCGAATGCTAATAATATAACGCATATCCTTCCGAAATTGTTAGAGATTTCCCCGCGTGACGTCTCTCTCATCTCCTGTCTCATTAACATTCAAATGCCGCAGATAAATATTGTTAACGGTTAATACCACATACAGATTACACTAAAGCACTTAAGAATGTATAACAGAATACAGTACTTTGAATATGTCCGGTTATGACCCGATGCAGACGAACTATTTTTATTCACGCGATATTACTGCGATCATATGTCTGTCTTCGTTGTTCTTAACTGAGGAAACGGTTAAAAACTGTGGATACGTCGCTCGTTTGCATCGGGCCTAAAGTGTTAAAGAAAGAAGCAACGGCAGCAACTGTTTCCAACATAAAATAACCTTGCTCTTTGTGTAAATCATTCTGACGAACAATTTTCTCGAACGTACATTGTAACTTGGTTAAGTTCACGGTCGGGAATCACGAGCTAGTGGATACATAATCGCGTTACATCTGATACATTTACAAGTTCCTTGGCATTCGACGACTCGCCAAAATCGAAAGACGTTCGAGCCAAAGTAGAACACATTCTTTCAGAGTATTTATCATTTGTCACTGGTTCGTTACTGTGGAGCTGTACTAGTCAACCTCTCTTCTTTTTTTACCTACGATATTATTTTCTTACTTTCTTTCTTTTATCCTTTTCTCATTTTTCTGTGTTTCTTTTTTTACAGTGTATAATCGCGTGACTTTCAAGCTGCGTTTTCAAGAATGATACTGTTCTAGTTATTCTGGTTCGGAACTTATCTGAATGGCAGGCTTGTGCAACTGCGTGGCTCCATCGAAAGTAATCACGAAAAGAAGCGAAAAGAAAAATATAACAAGAAAAGACAACGGGTGAGGGTTTACGATCGCTATGCTACACATACGCGCGATCTCTGCTCACTACGGTGACACACACATTTACGCAATATCAGCTGTTTTAAATATGGTATAGAAGTAACGAGCGAAGGCATAGCGTTGGCAAATGCAATTATTTTAACCCTTTCCCAATTCCGATCGCTCATTCAAATTTAAAAAAAAAAAAAAAAAAAAAAGAAAAAAAAAAGGAGAATCGTCGACTTCGGAACGAAAAGTTCCAAACACGTGGAAGCGTTTAGATTTCGTAATTATCGTGGAACTTCTTGTTCGGGGAAAATAGATGACTCACCGCTGTTTGTTTATCTATCTTACAGATTCTTACGTTTTTACTTTCTCAGGTAAGAGTTTTCGAAATGATTAATCGAAG
The DNA here is from genome assembly GCA_037178635.1 of Bombus dahlbomii. Taxonomy (NCBI): domain Eukaryota; kingdom Metazoa; phylum Arthropoda; class Insecta; order Hymenoptera; family Apidae; genus Bombus; species Bombus dahlbomii. The sequence goes on along the minus strand of CM074104.1, from coordinate 1,876,084 downwards.
GTTGTCGATTCGAGAATGACTTGCTCGTTCTTCAAGATTTTTACCGGAAATAACTTTAATCAACTTTAATGGATTTCACGCGTTAAGGCTGCGGAAATGCTTGTTTTGTTCCACTTCGAATCTCTCTCCTTCTCTCCAGTTTTCTCGGAACTATAATTATGTTATTGTCACGTCGTGATCGATATACACGCGATAGACGCGTCTACGCGAACCTAATTTTGGACTTGAAGTGGCTTGTTTTCTATTCGTTGCTTTCCTCCTCTCTGATCTCACCTTTTTATTCTTTCTGTTTCCCGTTAAATAAACCAAAGGAGCAATAGAATGCAGGCAGCGATAGAGACAATAACAGTAGACTGGCATTGCTATGACAAACGATTAAAATTTCGAAGATGAAATATCGGAATCTCCTACCTCCATGTTTGGTCTCTATCTGCAGACTAATTTATTGCCCATTCTTCGACACTATGCTTTACGTATGGAACAAAAATTGTTCTTTTCAAGTCGATCATTGGCGAAATACTTTTTGCGTCTTCTTATCGATGTACCTAACTCGTTGCCAAAAAATTCGAACGGAAGAGAACGATTAGAATTAAAGGAAAATGATTCGAAGGAAAACTGTAGCAAGGCTAGAATGCGTCTCGCGAGACGAAAAGCACACGCTTTAAACCTTGAGCTTTGATCATTTTACCGCTTTCGACAAAAATAAGCACCAAGATCGAACCTGAGAAAATACGCGTGACAAGTTCGAGGAAACCAGTGCCAAATGACAAAAGCGAAGATAGACAACTGAATTATGCAATTAGCTTTCCCTCCTCTTTAGCCTGCCATTTGTAAACCAACGTTCGCTTTCGTTTTATAGATCGAGATACCAACAATATTGAAATATCGACAAAAATTTTACATATTATGCTTCGTATCATTATATTTCTTATCACATAGCGTGTCCACGCACAGTTCTACGCAGCCGAACGGCTCGTTTCATTCATACATAACTACATACATATATATATATATATGTATATGTATACACTCTACCTCTACTACGTATAGTCTTTCGCACGGCCATTTCACGGTCAGGAAAATATTAGAAAGGAAACTATCGTATCGAATTAAATGGAAATAATAATTTTTTGTTGCAATCGTTAAGACATAGGGACATGTCTCGTTCACAGTATGTCCTTTTCCTTTCACTTACCTATTCCAAGATACGGTCCGTGATTTCGTTGTAGTGGTAGAAAGTTTGAGAAATTCGCCAAGTGTGGTACACTCGTCGTGATCGTATACTTTGTACTAGCAAACGTTGAAAACACTTGGAAAGAGTCTATGTAAGGAAGAATCGCGTTAATAACAGTTTCAACGTAGTATTCGATTTCTTCGAACGTATCCTATCGTATTAGCACGTGTATACTTTCAAGAAATATTGGAGAAATAAAGAAAACTGACTTTACTGACGCAAGAAAAACAAAGTGTAAACTACTTCGTGCGAGCATTCGAGTCAAACTGAGTCACCGACCGGAGAATCTTGACTCTCGATACTGCGCTTACGTTCTATCATGACCACGCGCGATCGTTTGGCAAGTATATGTATATACACCGTGCCGCTCGTACATACATATGCACATGTATAAATGTATGTTGTAAACACGCACACACGTGTCCATAGCACGCAGACGTGGGTAACGTAAACACAATCCTTGTCAAGGCAGAGAAAACACGCGAGACGCGTGTTTTCGCCACTGAAAAACTTTTGATTGGTCATCGATGCTCGGATCAACAGTCGAGCCTTCGTAAGAGAATGGAAGGAAACAAAATACATCGTTCGATTGTTGACCTAAATTCTCTGTGCTCCTAAGTTTACGTAATCAACTACACCATCTCATCGCGATGCGTTTCCTCGCAACAATGCTAAACTATATGCGTCCATAGAAAGATCATTTTTTTTCTCTTTCATCGATGCCTCCGATAAAATTTTTCTCACCCTTAATCTCTTCTGAATTCATCGGAAATTTGCATAAAAAATTATCCGTTTCCTCAAAAGTACGAGTAGACTTCGTTCTCATGTATGTCATGTATTCATATGTACATCTGCACATTTCGCTGCATGTTGCTGGCAATAATTCCTACAGCGTCGATCAGATCGCGTTAAGGTGAGTAACCTTGTTCGAAATCAATCGCTGGTATCATACTAGAAACTAAATATGCGTATGGTGCGATATCGATATATACATGCATACATACATATATATATATATTACGTATGTAGCTACATATTATCGAAGAAACGAACGGCGAATGAATGACAACAAACAAGAAGCAAGTAGGAAGATATCGCGTTGGTACGAAGGTCGAAAAAAAACAACCTTGATTGGCAAACAGCAATCCTCCGAAAGAGAAAATGGGCTGTAGTTGTTTACGTAATATTGCGCAACATTGTTGTTCGTTCGGTTATTTACCATCTAGCGCGGGTATAGTTGGCCCGATGCACGACACGTGTATGATCGTGCAAAGTTGTACTGAAAAACAAATCAATTTCGCAATCGAACGACAATACATCAAGCGATTATAACGCCTAACGTTCACTAATCCGAACTTCCCTAACGGCTTACCCGGTATTCCTGATAGCAACTACTATATATCGTATGAACGATGACGACAAATAAAGCTTAATAATGTAAAACGTCAAGAAAATAATGTTCATTGTAAATAGGCTAAATGAATCGAACAAAATCAGCATGAAAGCGCTTTTGTAAGATTAGTTGTTTTTAACAACAACATCGCCTCGTAATCTCTCCTTCGCAACGAAGACGCTATGAATCGATAACTTTCGAGTTATTGCATGATATCACAACTTGGTTTAATCAGTGCGCACAAGCGCTTTGTGTATCATGAATTTTTCGTTTGGTAAGTGATCGCAACAGATTTTTGAACAAATCCTTTAAAGCTGTTTCAGCATTATTGATTACTGATTACAGATTCTACACGAAATAGTCACTGTCAAGGTTGTCGCAAAGACCGGTACGAAATGTAAAAACTCTTATACCTTTAACTTTATTTTAAAGAAAATAAAGAGTAACACTTTCAAACGGAAGATAAAAATACCTCAGTACAGTCTCATGGTATAGTTATTCAAACTATTAAATGTATATAATTACAGTTAAAGTTTTAAAGACATCAAACAGATCGATGAAACATGAATCGGTTGATGCAGTTGGTTCGATACAGACATATGTCATGTAAATGCTAAATCTTGATTGATTTCGTGAGGGCACCACATACTAAACGATATTTATTTGCGTCGATAATATCGATGAATCGTTGCATTCGTCTCGACGTCTCGACTAGGTTCGAGTCCATGCTATTCTTCGAGAATATGTTTTGTTTGTCGAATTCAACTCGATAACGACTTTCTTGAAATTCGTGACTCGCAGATAACAATATTATTCGAGATTACAAAATGTTTGCTCGTGAAATATGTCGATTCGTAATACATCGGGAAAATAACGGACTTTCGATAATTTTTCGAAAGTGAACGATGCCGAAGTAAGAAATTAATTTTTTCAATTAAAGCAATGTTCTTTTACCGTGACGTGACAATTGTTTTTGCTTTATTTGCCAAACAGGGGAAAATAATGCAGGTATGTGTAGAGGAAAAGAAAGAAAAAATTACGGAGAAGAGAAACATATCGGAAGTATTTTACTATTTTCGATTGGCCAACTATTGCCTTTCGTATCGAAACATATTGTTGAAAACTGAATGAATTCATGGACGATCCTGATGTTCGCCAAATTTTTCAGATCGTAAGTATATTTATGTTATTAGTCGTTATTATTTAAAATTATATAGTTTAGAATTTTGATCATTTTTTCGTTATGTTGCGAATAGAAGCGAAAGCTAGATTCTAAAGACAAAGATCCAAGATCCAAGATCAGCCATTATGATGATAGCAAAATAAGTACATACCTGCATACTTACACTTCGAAAACTAAACGAAGAAGGAAGAGTTTGGTCAACGGTTTACTTGTTTCCGAAATGATGCCTCTTTCAGCTTTCCACATATTTACGATATTTCGCAAATACTTCTTCTACTTCTTTTGTGCCTCGAAGGAAATCGAAAATAGCTTCATGATGGAAACGTGATTATCCTCGTTTCATTCCGAGAATTCGATCACGCGTGGCATCGACTTAAAATTTCTAGATGAGTATGATTCTGTCTTGTTTCGGAGAATCGAACAGTCTTTTTGTGCTGAAAAAAAAAATGTGATAAAAAGAAACTTGCAGACAACGAAGTTTGATCCGATTGAGTAAAGATTATCATCTCACTTTTTCGTTCCTCGATTCGAGTCAACGACGAATACAAACAGATCGTAATGTTATTGATCCGATCGTATGCAAATATCGATTTACATAGCTCATCGTCGAACCTGAGCCTGCTTTACTCGTAAACAAAGCTCGATTTTCAGGTTGGAAAATATCAACGTTATCGAAATAATATCATATTTTCAATAACAGAGAAAGAGAGTGAAAATGAGAGTTTTTTAATGATAAATAAAGGGAAATTCTACGTTGTTTGTAAGATACACTGCGACCATCTTTCTTTGATTCATAATCAGAGATACGCCTTTCGTATCGTGGGACAGTTTTTAGTAAACACGATTATTTCAGTTACAATGATTTTAGAAGTACAAAGAATCGGAGATCACGTATTGCATTATCATAATAGATAGGCAATCTATTGACGTCGGTCAATCCTTATTAAAGACATTTCTTAATCTTCCATTTCAAGTATGCCAGCAATATATTTTTGTAATATACGTTGTGCATAGGAATGCAGCAAACACTGAAATTGAAAGTCAAATTTACGATTAATTACCTATCTCGCTTCCTAGTTGACCAGCTTTCGAATGCGTTTCGCTTTTTTCTAAACGAAACTGAAAACGACTTAATCTTTCCTTTCATCTTAAAGCGTTCATAAATCTACACAAACAATTTTGAATGATCGAATTTGCAAACTGAAAAGAGGATAAGAAGGGAGAGAAAAAAATAAGGAAAAAAGAGACAAAATACAAAGGAAATCGATTAAAGAAATTTGTGTTTTCTTTCTAACGTTCTCTATTTCTACATGTCTACATCGATATCGTTTATTCCTTTTTTTCGGGCTTATTGCACAACTTATCAAAGATGAAACGTGCTGGTTTACGCTGGTAACGCGCCGTATACAAAGATAAAAATTGACACAAATGTTACGTTCGACAACATTTTTGTAATCATAGTTGATAACAACATTCTTCTCGATTGGATAAAAGAACGTGTTTTACAATGTCTTAAGCAATGTTCCATTATTTCCATCAACTACTTCTTATTCAGCAGCTCGAGGAAATATTTGCAGAGACAAATTAAATTCGGTCTACATGAACATTGCCATTAATTTTCGTATTATCGAATGTGAGTTTACTTTAAAGAGGCTTCAGTTATAATCGGTAACAAGTATACAGATTTCGGATCTTTTCTGATAAGCGAAAAACGAAAAGATCATTTTTTGAACTTATCAGGACGAAGATAATGTCAAAGGTAATGCTATATCGGATAATTTCGGCTTGCAGGTCCAGCAGAATTTTTCGTAGGGGGAGTAAGAGTGCTTTGGTGAACCGTTTAACGACATCTATTAGCAAAGTTATCGTGATGATCTTTGTGAAAGATTCGTTGGTCGAAAATATCAAAGAGCAACGACGTACACTCGAGGATACTTAATAGATAAGCAGATCTTACCATTATGATGATAACTTAAACTCAAAAGGTAAGCAGCCGGCCATTGTATCTATCCAATTTTCGTATTATCAACGTATTCGATGCAATAATCTATATCGTTGTTCGATCAACTTTTTAAACGAAGATCATAATGTCGATATAATTCGATAAGCCATTAGATAAATCAATAAAAATAGATAAAATTGACGATCGGTAGTCAGATTGTTGACAATTGATCAGTCAACTGCCTCGATTCATCATGGATTTTCAAATTCGACTAGGTTTCCTACTTCTCCTCGCTATCTTTTCTAGCGCTGCCTTTGCGAACCTTCTGGATGCCGGGTAAGTTTTTACCATTACATATTTATGGTTAATAAACGCATGTGTATCAATTTCGGTAATACATGTGCTTAATGTGAAATATCGTTTATACGTTTTTGGGGTACAGGGAAAATGACATCATGTCTGAGAAGATATCGGCTAAGGTTAATAAGTTGTTCGACGCGATGTTACCCTCGATTCGCAAATTTATTTTGAAGCAAGGATTAGATCCTATGAAATTGGAGGATGTATCTGAAAAACTGGTATTTGTGCTACCAATGTAATCGAAATCCTTCGAATTTGAACATCGATCATTCTTTTACTCTTATTATAGTCAGGACTAATAATTCACGACAGAACTGTGAATTTATCGAAAGGCTGGCTTCAAGGACTATCGAACGTAAGACGGGCAAACGATATTATTATATCTTACCAAGATAAAAGTCTCACTTTGGATGCTACTTTAGCGTTTGACGTTCTTGACGTAAGAGAATAAATCGATCAAAACGGCACGACCATAACCTGATATTTTCTGGGAAGTTACAGAACAAAAACATTTTCAACTTTTTAGGCCAATTACGAGTATCTTATTAAAGACTTGTTGATCACGAAGAATGGAGAAGTTCATGGTCGTGTTAGGAATATGGAGATTCGAATAATCATTACATTCGATATGAACAACTATAAAATTTTCCTCCCTATGGCCAACATCGTTAAAATCGAGTAATTCTCATTTGTTTTTGCGTTAGCACAGCTTTCCATCGTTTTGAAAGTGATGCGCAGTTTTTAGAGCATATTGAATTAGTTCTAATCGATTAATCTTTATTTTGTTTTCAGCAAACTCAACATCATTTTTGAAAATGATCCGATAGTAAATGCTGCGGCCAAAATCATTACTACCATATTTCGTAAAAGCATAACAAATATGGTGAACAAAGAGCTTTCGAAAGTAATGCAGGAATACGTTGATAAAATCAACGCAAAGATTCCGCAACCGGACCCACTATTGAAAAACAAAATTATCTAGGTTAGGATTTTATCTAGTTTATTGTGCAATACCTGGTACAACTTTGATGAAAGATTATTTGGTGATTCTTTTCGTCAAATGTAAAAATTCAAAATAATAAAGAAATTTTATATCTTTCTTCGACGTCTGCATCATAAGCAGAATTGTAACGTTATCACGATCGTACGTAATGAAGTATAGTGCATATATGCACTCGTATAGTTTCAAATTTGGAACGATACATTCAGTCCAGATAGTGATTAAAGGGGCACTTATATTTCCAACAAAATCATCCAATTTTTCTATTTCGAGTGTACACTGAGTTAATCGGTTACAATTCACACTTTATTCCAACAATTTTATACACACAGATAGTTACGTTGGTGCGTATAGATATAAGTTAACTAGAGATTGAACTAAGGGTAGAATCCGATCAAGTGATGTGACTGAACTAAGGATAGAAGATCAGTCCGGAGAAGTTGACTGATCCAAAACTAAGAATCCAGTCAATTTCGGTGACGATGCTGCGGCGGAGGAAAGTTAGTGATGGGTGTGTCTAGCGTACGGGACCATCGGATTTGTTGATGACAATTTGGGCTAGGTAAGTGAGGACAATAGTCATTGCTTCTGATTGGATAAGAAGAAGGTTGGTGGACAAGGAAAGATCTTAGCCGCCCCCGAGAGAATGTTGCTAGCGGGTGATACCGTACGTGAGAAAAACCAACTTTCCCGTATCTTCCCGTAGTAAACAATAAATGTAAAGGACACTTGCAATTGTTTGGTCTGAAAGACCTTAACTATGAAAATAACACAACTATTAACTTTCTTTTTATCAAACTTTATTATGAATTTAATAATCACAATTGAATATACACTGAAGTGGCACGTATAAATCACAGTTTACAATAGTATAATATAACAACTTTCTATAGAAGACCGTTACACTGGTGTATATGTATAGGTTAAGTACGCGACTGGTCTAAGGGTAGAAACTCGATAAAGAGATGTTGACTATTCCAAAGATAGAGAATAAATGAGGTTTAGTGACGATGTTGCGGCGGAGGAAAGTTAGTAATGGGTGTGTCTAAGGACACAAGATGAGCTGATTCGTTAAGGACAATTTTGGCTAGGAAAGTGAGGGTAATAGACATTGCTTTTGATTGGATAATAAGAAGCTTGGTGGAGTCTAAGTCTGGTGGAGCTAAGGGTCTTAGCCACCCTCGAGAGAAAGTTGCTAACGGAAGATACCGAACGTGAGAGAAACCAGCTTTTCCGTATCTTCCCGTAGTAAACAATAAATGCAAATAAAGGACACTTGAAATTGTTTGGTCTGAAGGACCTTAACTATGAAAATCCCAAGATTTATGGCGGGACCCTGAGACTATTGAGAGTACCCAGTAAGGATGTGTAGACATCTGGCTGCCATCTTGCCCGCGATGTGAGTGGCCTGGTCCCTGATGTGAATTGAGATGTGGTTGATGTCACAGGGGCCTGGTTTGTGTAGAGAGTCACCGGACGTAACAGTATGATTGAAAACATTACTGTAAACTTGTTTCTCATGTTCTGTTTTCTTAACACCTACATCCCTTGCATTATTTATTTCTTCTTGCTTATTTTTTAAAACTATTTCTTTATCAGTAAACTTTATGAGTAAGGTATGCATTTTAGGTGTCTCATAAAACTTACTAAGCACTATCGTACACAGATATTTAACAATTTCACATATTGTTTATACAAAACATCAAATTAAAAGTATATATTAACATCTATTTTCTGGCTTACTAAAATAGGAAGATGGCTATAGATGGCTATAGATGGTCAAAAAACGAGTCACGTTCGTTTGCTTCAATGTTTTATGTGACGAAAGCAACCGAAATCTGGGACTTGAACCTCTTGAGGTTTTTCTGACGACTGATTAAAACCAATCATCGACGGTTCGATGTCGGAGAAGTGTTTAGATTATCGGCGGACAGCCGCGAACACCGATGCCTGATACGGTTCCTCAAGAAAGGTTTCAAGAGGTTTATTACCTACATTAAATACTCCACTAACTCGAAATCGCCCTATTATCCATCACCATCTTTAGAATTAATGCCAACTTCTTATGTAAAAAATACTGCATGCAAGGGAAGATGTAAATCTGGATTTTTCCTTTGTTCTATATATATCTTTAAGCTATCTATTAGCCGTCCAAAATCGGGAGCTAAAATATATTTACATTTTTCAATAACTTCTCTCTTCAACTCATTTATTGGTATTTCTATGACATCAGGAAGGAAATCAATCAATGTTCTAACAAATCTAGATACTATACTATAAGACTCCAAAGTACTATTTCCTATTGTTTCTTCAAGGACTTTTTTTATAATAGAAATATTTATACACGCATTAGTAGCAGCCCCGCTATTAATTAAATACTCACTAGTTTCCAAACTATCAAAAAATGTAGCCAAGTATAATGGAGTTATGGTAGTATCTCTGCCAATATCCTTGTCTGCACCTTTATTTATCAAATCTTCAATCATTTCTTTATCATTATATACAGCAGCAACATGTAACACTGAAATGTTAAGCCTGCCAATAAGTCTTTGATCATCGCTAGTATTAACCACCGTTGCATCTTGCTTTAGCAAGAAGTCATAAACATCATGGTTGTTGTTTATAGCAGCAAAAAGTAAAGGTGTTATTCCGAATATATTAACTGCTTCGCTTTTCTTGTTAAAAGAAATTCAACAACATTAAGTTTCCCATGAAAAGCAGCTGTATGCAAAGGTGTAGCGCGTGCGTTATCAATAATATCTACATAAATTCCAAGTTTATCTATAAAATATTCTACAACATGCAGATGGCCATTTTGAGCAGCAGCATGCAATGATGTCCAACGATATTCGTTAATATCTTTAGGATCTGCTCCCTTTTTTATAAGATATTTTATTATATCTAAATGACCATTGGAAGAGGCAGAGTGTAAGGGTGTGAAGCTAGGTGTAGTATCCTTAATTTTGGCATCATTCGTTATAAGAATTTTTGTAATATCTACCCAATTAGCAAATGCAGCCAAATGCAAAGGCGTCCATTCTCCTAATTTCACATTTATTATATCCTGTAGTTGATGTTTCTCTTTAAGGTTTTTTAGAAAATTCTTGAAATCTTTTAAGTTGCCACTTTTTCTAGCAGCACGTAACTTAGCATGCAATAAATATACATTATATGGCTCAGGCTTTAGAATTTCAAGAACATTTATCTAGCCACTGGAAGCAGCCAAAACTGCTGCTGTTCTACCAATACTATCTTTAATATCAATCAGCGTTTTGTCCTTATTGACAAGAATTTCAACGATATCTGAGTAGCCGTTAAAAGCAGCAACATGTAATGGTGTCCAGTCTGAAGCCTTTTTTATACTTAGGGAATTGTAAACAATAGTGGACTTAATATCAATTTTTGCTTCCTTATCTACAAATAGTTTAACAACACTTGCGTGACCATTTTCAGCAGCCATATATAAAGGAGTTCTATTATACTTATCCTTAGCATTAATAATCTCACTAAATTCCACTGAAAATCTTTCTTTCATTAGTATTGCCTCGTCTAGTATAGCCTCAACTGCTTTATCACTGCCATTTTCAGCGAGCAAGTGCAAACGGGTAGCGTTATTATAGTTGTAAGTAAGAATAGAGTTAAAATTGAAATAAAATTCATGAATTAACTTGCTATATCCACTTGCATAGCTCTAAACATAAGTAACAAGACTTGTATTCTCCTTAGATATATTTTCATTATTTCCTATTAATGTTAGAACCTTCTTTAACTTCCTCTTCTCTATTTTCGTCTTATTACTTCTTGTACTAATCTGTGAATACTTGCCACTCCCCCTATTTTTAAGTCAATCATTGAATATTTATCGCATAGCTCAACGCCATCACTATCAAACATTTTGCTTACATGAATCTTGTCAGGAGCAAGATAAGCCATGACATTTAAAATATCTATAGCTTTCATGCCATGATTTTGATCTTCTTTTATCTTTTCTGAGGTAGTTACCCAAGTTTTTAAAACTGTTAGAGTATATCTGTTAATAATATTGTAATTACCCTCGTTAAGTAATTTCATTGTATTTTCATCAAGTTTTTTCAAATAATCACTTATCTTAAATCTTTCACTCTCTCTTTTACTCAACTTTTCATCTTCTTGACTGATATATGTAATTGCTTGCCTCAAGGCTAGTGAAAAGTATCGTAATCATTTTGTTAACTCTTTTATGTCTCCCTCTTGTAAACCATCTTTTATTTGTATCGAATTTTTAATAAACATTGTAGCTTCTTCTTCAGTAAAGACATCTAATTGGATTACATGTATTTGTCCCTCATCACCTATTTTCCAATTCCGATTACGAGAAGTGATTAAAATGTAAGGTCTTTGAGCATTAAGATGTAAAGAGGTTGGTAAAAAGTTTTCAATAACTTTATACTTTTCAGCCTTATCGAATATAAAAAGGCTTTTCACGTTGATAAAGTACATATAAACATCTTTAAGAATAGAATTAATTTGTAGTTCTTTGCATATTTCCATCTATTTTTTTGCTGATCTGTATATTCAACTCTTCATCTGCTAATGTTGTAAACGACATTGTTAAACTATGTTGCGTTTCAGAATCTATCCATATAACATTATTATCGTGGTGTTCATCATATTTTATAGCATATTTTCTAACTAGTTCAGTCTTGCCTATTCCTTCCAAACCAGTAACGGCAGTCACTTTTCCACCTTCACTTTGTAATTTACCGTGTAAACATTGTAACTCGTTATCTTTTCCAGTGAACGACATTACTGGAACTTTCATATTGTAATAAATTGGTTGTTTTACTTGACTACTCTATGGCCTATCAACCATTTTATCAACCTTTTCACGAATATGTTCTATTTGTTTCATCATTCTTCTTTGTAAATATTCTTCATTAATTTTATTTAATGTTTCCTTTGGTTTTTCTTTCATCTCCTCTAATGATAAAATGTATTCTTCCTCAGGTTGTTACAGTACTACTTCTTGACAGTCCTCATTTAATATCTGTGTCAATCCTGATGTGTCCTCTGTGTCTTCGTTGAATTGCTATCATCGCCTTTTTTACTACAGTATTTACCAGCAGTACCATCACCCATTTTTACTTGATTTTCGTACACTTCTGAAGTTTTGTATTTTTTTATCACGTATTTTAACTGTATGTCCACATTTAAGTATTTTAGGGATTTTTGAAATTTTTATTATCGTAAAACGTCTATATTCACCTCTTCTCTTGGCCTCTGCTGCTAACTTTTCCATTCCTCTTGTCCAATAGTTATCAGTATCAGTGATCATATTAAACTGAATTTGATAGTTGTAAAAAATATTACCACTAGCTTCTGCCAACATATTTTCTAATTCGTCTTGTCCTATACATTCAAACACATCAACAAATCTCTTGGCTTTTTTGCTATAAAATTTATTAATAAAATATTTTGAAACAATAATGGATGGACGTGCTACATATGATGTCCATTGGTAATACCGCCCTATAAATTGTACTGCTGTTTCCTCTATTCCTTTTTTCGATGTTTTAATAGTTTTTGATGATACGGTTATCTCATTTTTGTACTTGTTTAGCGTATTTGTAACTTCCTTAACAAATGCCGTTGTAAATTTTTCTAGGCGTTCATATGCCTTCTTTTTGTCAAGATCCAGAGGAATACTACCGCTATTTACTTGTGTATAAAGTTGTGGCTGTGGCTGTTGGTTTGCTTGGTCTGTGTTATGCTCATGTGGCTCATTTGGCAGTTCTTGCATTGTTCATGAGAATAATAATAAATAATAATAATATAAGAATAAATAAAAAATAGAGCAGTATCTCTTGAGAATTCCATGTCTTTTAAATGCTCTTGCTAGATCTGGAAGCAAAAAGACGCAACACTCGTTTACTAATTTAATTATACCTAGATACAATCTCTCCAAATTAAGTTTTGAAGAAAACTAAAATCTTATAACTTTGATTAAACTTTGTGATATATGTGTGAATTTAACGCGTATATACTTGTTATTTTGCATAACATTGTTAAGTAAGATAGTAATTATATATTTAAAAAGTAGCTGCCATCCTGGATTTCAATGATTTTTCAATATGTTGTGAAGGTCAACATTTTGCGTTGTAATTGCCAATATCACTGTCAGCCATATCGAATCTGTATGATCTATAAACAAAAGACAAGAAGTAGATCTGAGTTGAATATCAGGCTGCCATAAGGCGACTGCAAACCAATGCTAACGCATACGCTGTCACGGATGCACAATTGTAGGCAGAATTCACTGCGTGATACAGACAAATTTTTGCAATTATTTGACAAACTAAAACCAAACTAAAACTTACATTACACACAGCATAGGAATACAATACATGAAAAAATCATCGAAATCCAATATAGCAGCAGCTCTGTAAATAATTATCGATAAGGTTGCATTATGTTTTAAATATAGTTAGGTGACTTTGAAAAATCGATGAAATAATCGAATATCGATTTATAGTTTAGATCATGTCGAGTTTAGTAGGTATATGCTCGTAGACATCGTGCGCAATAAAATGTTTTCCAGTGCGAGAAATTATTTCATTAGGTCGCTTCATCGGTCAGCGAATTATTTTGAAAAAAAAAATGGATCTTAACTTTGTTAGATTAGACAAATAAACGATGGGATTGCGTGCGAAGCTGTATCTATGCGAGCGCCTTCTTTCATTTATAAGTAAGTATTCACGTGCATATAGATACATTGTACTACATATAGTCGCCTCTGAATTCAATCCAACAATCATAAATAATAATTCATCATTATTTCCATGATTTCTATGAATATTTCTATGAATGATAATTTCTATGGATATCTAATGATTTTTGAATATGTGTAGAACATTTTGAGTAACTTTTTCCTATACATGTAACTTCCGAGATGTTAGCAAGAAAGCTACCATTACAGGATGTATGTGTTATTAATATGTCACGTATGTGTTAGTATTGGTTGACAACCATGGTTAGGCGGCTTATCTTCTGGTATGAAAGAGAGAACCAACGAATTTCTCATTCACGATATGTCCTTTTCCCTTCGCTTACCTGGTGGAGAACTAATCCGTGATTCTATTATCGCATAGAAAAGTTTGAAAAATTCGCCAAGAGCGGTACTCGTCGTAGTCGTGTACTTCGTACTAACGAACGTTGGAAACACTTGGAAAGGAAAAAATCGCGATAATAGCAAGAATGTGTATTGTGTCTGTGTGCGTGTTGTGTGTGTGTGCGCGTGTGTATAGTAATAATGGCAGTGTCAACGTTGTATTCGATTTCTTCGAACGTATTGTAATTACATGCGTATACTTTCGGAAAATATTGAGGAAATGAAAAAAAAACTGGCTTTACCGGCGCAAAAAGAACAAAATGTAAACTGCCTTGTACGAGCGTTCAAGTTATACTGTACGTTAGCAGTCAGAAAGTCTCAATACTGTGACTCATATGTTATCTTGATCACGCCCACTTCATTGGAATGTACATGTAGTTACGAAGATGTTTCACTTGAGACGTCAAAGCAAGGGAGGTTTTTTCTTATTATACGGTCGGTTTAACACGTATGACAGTTTCAGCAAATAGTATGCGTGAGAAAGGCCGTGTTCCTTCCAGTTCGATAATTTAGACTCGCATTCCTCCCAAGTGAAATCGAATTTACAAAATCAAGTGCATACTTGAATATTTACAGTTCGGAAACTAAACGAAAGCAACGGTAAATCGGAAGAGTTTGGTCCACAGTTTATTTGTTTCCCGAATGATGCCCTTTGCATCTTTCAAATCTTTGACGATTCGCAAACTCTGCTTCTTTGTGTCTCGAGGGAAATCGAAAGTGGCTTCGTGATGAGATCGTGATCGTCTGCGTTTCGTTTCGAGAATTCGATCTAGCATGGCATTGATTTAAAAGTTAGAAGTGATCATGATTTTGTTTTGCTTCGGAAAATCGAATAATCTTTCATGCGTTGAAAAAAAGGAACGCAAATATCATTATAAATTAGTGGAAAACGAAGCTCGATCCTATTAACCAAAGATGGATGCCCGGCCATGGAGCCCGGAAGCGGGCGTTGTTGGTCATCAACAACTAGTTCGCTATTTATTTCTTCAAACGTCGATTTACATATCTCATCGATTAATCAAGAGCCTCCTTTACTCGTAAATAGAACAATGTTGGATTTTCAATGTTGGAAAGTAACAAGAACGTTATCGGAATAATACCATATTTTTAACACAGTGAGGGGAGGGGCAGGAAGTAAGACAGACAGAGATAGAGACAGACAGAGACAGAGACAGACAGTTAAAGAGTTTTAATCATAAAGAAAGAGTAATACCATCTTCTACGTCAGACGTTGTGTGATAATCTTCTTTCGATTCCTAATCAGAGATGTGCCGCTCGTAAGACGTATTAAATAAACATGATTATATAGGTTGCATAGATTTTTGAAATGCGAAGCATCGAAGAACGGATATCACGTTAACACAACGACGGGCAGCCTATCAACACCAATCTTAATGAAACACAATCCCTAAGTTTATTTTTCAACTATGCCTGCTGTAACGTTCTATTTAATAGTCGACGAGAAGGTAGCGTCAACTGACGTTTAATGCAACTGGCAATAAGCTTCACTTTCGGCTAACCTGCTATGTGCTGGAATACTGGCACGGGAGAGCACTAAAGTTGTTCAAAAGTAGATTATCAATATGAAATGTTTTATTGAAATCTTACTCAATTTCGATATTGACAATTGACTGGCGGATATGAAATTCTTCGGTTGACAGGTGATGATTCTTTGGTAGACAAATGATAACTAATTCTTTAATAGACAAATGATAACTGACACTTCGATAGACGAACGCTCATTAATTTACTCGATAACCAAACGGTAAATATTCTCAAACTCGAACTCAAACTCAAAATACTGCTGACTTCTCCGAGTCACTACATTTATATCCGTCGGAGATGGAAAAACGTTAGAGTCTTTCTTTTGAAAATATTTGGGAAGATCTCCAACGTTTGTTCAACTGCTGACAACATAATGTAAAAACGTGGTTAGATGAGTTTTTGCAAGATATAGCTTTTAGCGGTTTTAACTGCCTTTCACTTCAAATATTGTAAATACGGTTTTCGAATAAACGTTTTAATTATCTCGGTTTAAAAGAATTTATCAATTTTACTTTCGCGCCACGGATCGCGCGGGTCGCGGGACGTGACACCTGCAATATTTTTTTGTAATATACGTTGCGCACAGGAACGCAGCAAACACTGAAACTGAAAGTCATCCGATGTACATATATACCTACCTCGCTTCGTAGTGATTCGCTCGTGAAACAGGCAACCGATTCGCTTTCTTCTACGAAACTGAAAGTAATACGATCTCCCTTCTCTTCTTAAAGCGTTCGTGAATCTATACAAACAATTCTCGATAATCGAATTTATAACCTAAAAGGAGGACAAGAAGGGAGAAAAAGGAGAAAAAGAAGGAAGGAATACATTCGAAATCAATTGAAAAGATTTGTCCTTCCTTTCCAAGTATTCTCTATTTCCCTTTACCGTCTACATCGACATAACCTATTCCTTTTCTTCGGGTATATTACACAACTTATCAAAAATAGAACGTGCTGCTACCATTACCATCGTATACAAAAATGAAACTTTCGGTATCGATGCGAACGTTACCTTTGACAACATTTTTATAATCATAGTTAATAACAACATTCTTCTCGATCGGATAAAACAACGATGTCTTAAGCAATGTTCCATTATTTCCAGCAACTATTCTTTATTCAGCAGCGCGATGAGATATTTGCAAAGACAAATTCGGTCAGCGTTAACATTGCCATTGATCTTCATGTTATCAACTGTTATTTTTCCGATAAGGAAAAGACGAAAAGATCGTGTTTTGAATTTATCACGAGCGTCGAAGATGGATGCTATATCTAGTAATTTCGTCTTTCGGTTCCAATAGAATTTTTCGTGAGAAGAGTAAGAGTACTTTGGTGGATCGTTTAACGACGTCTATCAACATCGCCGTGACGCACTTTGTGAAAAATAAGTTGGTCGAAAACATCGAAGAACGAGCGAGCAACGACGTACATTCGAGAATACCTCAAGGATAAGCAAGAAATTTCATGACGATAATTCAAACTCAAAGAGTATACGGTCGACGACGAATTTAAATCCCTTTTAGTCCAAATTCTGTGTAATTCATTAACGTATTCGTTGCAATAATCTATACCGTTGCTCGATCAAATTTTTAAGACGGGCAAACGATATTATTATATCTTACCAAGATAAAAGTCTCACTTTGGATGCTACTTTAGCGTTTGACGTGCTTGACGTAAGGGAATAAACCGATCAAAACGGCACGACCATAACCTTATATTTTCTGAGAAGTTATAGAACAAAAACATTTTCAACTTTTTAGGCCAATTACGAGTATCTTATTAAAGACTTGTTGATCACGAAAAATGGAGAAGTTCATGGTCGTCTCAGGGATACGGAGATGCGAATAATCATTGCATTCGATAAGAACAACTCTAAAATTTTCCTCTCTATGGCCAACATCGTTAAAATCGAGTAATTCTCATTTATTTTTGCGTTAGCACAACTTTCCATCGTTTTAAAAGTGGCACACAGTTCTTAGAGCATGTTGAATTAGTTCTAATCGATTAATCTTTATTTTGTTTTCAACAAGTTCAACATCATTTTTCAATGTAATACAGATGATCCGGTGGTCGATATTGCGGCCAAAACTATGACTACCATATTTCGTACAAGCATAACAAATATGGTGAAGAAAGAATTTGCGAAAGTAGTAGAAAGAATACATTGACAAAATCAACGAAAAGATTTCGTAACCAGAAGGACTATTGGAAACAGACATTTGACGCTACCTAGTACCTTTCTCTGATTTTATCTAGTTTATTGTGTAATACTTGGTACAACTTTGTTAAAAAATTACTTGGTGATGCTTTTTGAAAAAGTTCAAAATGATGAATTTTCATTTTGCTTCACAAGCAAAATTGTAATTTATTCACGGTTGTATATAATCAACTATAGTGCATATATCCGCTCGTAATTTCAATTTGGAGCGATACATTCAGTCTAGACAATGGTTAAAGGGGTACTTGTATTTTCAACAAATTTATCTAATTTTTCTATTGCGAATCACAATTAAGAAAAAGCTGTTTCTCCTCAAAGAGATGTATATTACCTAGTCTCTTATATATTTTAATAACAAATTCATTCTGTCATTTCACAAACAGATTTGAGTAGGCCTTCGCGCTTAATAAATAACTATACGAAAAAGATTATCGTATAAGTTTCATTAATATATCGTTTCTGAATACAGATGTAAGTAATCGTTAACTTGTGTTTTATGATACTTTAGTCGAACCGGTTCGGATCGGATTGAATCGAAAGAAATAGGGAAGAGATTAGTCGAATCATAGGGAATCAAGTCGAGTCGAACCAAATGAATTAAATAAATCGAATCAAGCAACGACGATGCCGTGCAATACGATTACGACAGAGTTCATGGCGATGGCAGGAGTCGCAAGCGGCAGGCGTTACCGATGAGCAAGAGGCCAAAAGGCGAACGTGAACGTCGCATCGCGTCGTATCGCGTTGTATCGCGGCGTAGTGAATCCGAGTCGGGCCGAATCGAGCCGAGCCGGGACGATCCGTGCCGACAAATACCGAACCGAGAGCGCAAGACGCTTATTTAGTGACAAACACAGGCATCAAAACAATTGTCAAATACCTTTTTGGACTAACATCAATCGGAAAACGAATCATACTTGCATAGCTGTAATATAACGATCCATGTATTAACGAAAATTCCTTCGGTTTCTTAGATACATGATCTTATTAGGAGAATGTATAATCTAAAGAGGAAACGATAAAATCAATTGAAATGTAACGCGTTAACGAACGCAGAAACACATTCGCACAACGTATGATTATTTCCGAATCAGTGAAGGGAAGGAGGATCCGATGAGACATTGGTACGGAAAATTTTATAGATGAAACAGGAATCTCGGTGAATTCGCGAGTGCCAAGGAGACAGGACAGAACAGGGCAAAGTTCGAATTCGAGTACTAAATACATATTAGGATTTGAGGCTAAAGGTAAAAAATCGAGTAATAATAGAAAACGAGACGATAGTAGTTAGGAAAATAAAGGAACAAAGGAAAGAAAAGGAAAGAAAAGGAAAGAAAAGGAAAGAAAAGGAAAGAAACTGGAGCGGTGAGGAGTGGAGAGAAGCGGAGAGGAGCGAAGCGGAAAGGAGAGAAGAGGAGAGGTCTGGTAGGAAAATAGTTGTAAAGAATTCTGGGAGATAGACGAGCAGCGTTGTCGAGCAGAGATCGCAAGCGGTGACAAGCGGTGACGAGCGGTGGCGCGCGAAGCGGAACCGAGTCGGACCGAGCGGAACCGAGCGGAGCCGAGCGAAAACTCGAGCGAGACCGAAGCCGAAGCTGAAATCGTAGGCAAAAGCGAAGGAAGGTTCGGACTTGGGTTCTCGGCGCTGGCTAGCGAGCGGATAAGCAACCAGGCGGATTGGCGGCGGATCGGCGGCGTATCGCGAGCGAGTACGGCCGAGAACGTGCGCGCGTACAGTAATTGACTTTCTTTCGCCGAAGAGCATTTCGCGTATCGAACTCGTTTGTTGAGGCGAGTGCGCGTCTTCCCGGCTGGACGCGCGCGTGTACCGGCCGTGTATGGACGGCGGCACGCGTGCACGAGTCGAGGAGGAAAAAGCCCTGGATTCGTCTCGCCTGCGATCCTCCGCTCGGCTCGGCTTCACGAGTTCCTCCTCGGCCGGCAGTCCTCGTATCGCCAGGCGTAAAAGGAAGAAGAGGAGACGACAACAGCGACGAAACAGTAACGTCGACGACGAGGACGAGCTCGTCGTCGTCGGAGGTGGTGGCGGTGGCGGTGGCGGTGGCGGTGGTAAATTACTAGACACCGTCAACGAAACTGTAGACACGATCACACCGATCAAGGAAGAACAGCACCAGCCAGGGGAGCAAGTGATTTCCAACGAGGAATCGACAACAAAGCAACCGAAAAATCGGCTTTCGCACACCAACGAATCTCAACGAAACGTAACTAGAGGAGGAAGCGGCTCGCGCGCGGCTGCATCCTCACTCAGCTCCGGCAACACGCTTCTCAACCGTCGAGCTGCTAGTAAGCGATCGTCCAGGAGATGCAACGCGAACGCGCGTAGGAACGCGATGACGATGGATCTCCAGAGACTGATCACTGAAGTGCACGCTAGGCCCGCGATCTGGGATCAGAAGAACGTCAACTATCACAATCGCGATGTCATTCTAAAGATGTGGCGAGAGATCGCGAGGGCTTGCGAGGTCTCCAGTGAGTATACGCCTCGCTCTTCTCTCTCCTCTTTCCGCTTCCCATTTCCCTCTTCTCTCTTCTTTCTGCCTCTTCTATTTGCGCCTGCGTCGTTGTACGCCTCCCTTACTGCCTCTCAATCTTTCTCTCTCTCTCTCTTCCCTTACTCCCTCTCAATCTCTCTCTCTCTCTCTCTCTCTTTTCCCTTACTCCCTCTCAATTTCTCTCTCTTCCCCTTTTGATCGCATCCCTTCCACTTTTTCTTTCCCTTCCACCGTCACATTTTCAACTGTTTCTACTTGTACCATTCCCTTCCCCACTACCACGTTCCTACGATTGTGTATTGTGTATGCCGTGTGTCCCTTTCATTCGTCGATCAAGCTATCGAATAACCGAGCGAACGACTCGATCAACTTGTTGTGTATACGTACGTATACACGATATAGTCGTGTCGAGATCAATTACAATCTGAGCATATTAAATTTATTTGCTGGAAAACGGGCTACTTTCAAAGAGCGCGTACCGTCGATCGTTATTGCGTCGCCATTTCCATAACTTTTTAATTACAGTCGACGGCTCCAATTTGTGGTAATATTGATATTAAGCATGATTTTAATTACTGTTTACACAATATTTCGTCTGAGGTCGCGGTAATTCGAATCCATTGGATTCGTGGGCAAACGGTTAAACGTTTGGAGCGCTACAAAATTTTATACTCGATAAAACAATGTTTCCTTGGCCATTTATTTTTCATAAATTTTTCATTTTATCAATTGTTGTAACAAAGCCATGCGAATGCGCATTATTCACGTAGGAAAGTTTCGAAAAATTTGTTATCATAACAAAAGAATTAACGGAGAATCTTCATTTCCAGCGGACGTCGCAAAATCAAAGTGGAAGCACTTACGAGACAATTTCCGCAACGAATTAAAGAAAACTTATAGAGGAAAATGCGATGGTGGCGCTAATGAACATGACTCAAAATGGGTTTGGTTCAAGAGCCTGTTCTTCCTACGAGATCAAATGAATTCAAGAGTAATCGGGTGCACTCTTTCGCAAAATTGCTCGGCAACCCTTCGATCGTCGCCAGAAGAAACGCAAATCGAACCTCAGATCGATATTTTAGAAGGACACGAGGAAACTCAATTTGACGATTTAGACGGTGATTCTTGTCAATCTTTACTCTCTAACGACGATGGTCTTCATCAAGTTATGCCACCGCCTAAGATGAGTAAGATCGGTAGAAAAAGAAGTTTGATGGAAGCGATAGAGAACAATTATTCGGAAGTCGACCGAAAAAGATTCGAATCTTTGCAAAAGAGACTAAGGGTCTCGCAAGAAGAAGAAGGAGACGATACTTATCATTTTTTGATGAGTGTTCGAAATCCTCTCAAAAGCCTACCGCTCGATAGACAAATGTTTATTAGATTGAAGATTCAAGAACTCGTTTACAATGAAATCAATTCGCAAAATCAACAAAATCAAACGTACGAAGTTTCACAAGACGTAAAGCCTCCGAGAACAAGAAATGCTAGCGGAACAGCTGGAATCGGAGTCGGACTAGGAGGCGACGTTGGTCTCGCCGCACCCGTTGCAGTTGCCGATACAAATGGTAGCAGCAGTGGTAGTAGTGTTGGTGGTGGTGTTGGTGGTGGTGTTGGTAATGGTGATGGTGATGGTGGTGGTAACGGCGATATTGCTGCTGAATGCGTTGGAGGTGAATTAGTGGGAGGACAAACCGTTAACAACATGCCTAACCACCCTGCATCGTTACTTCACAATTGCACGACAGAGGGCTCCAGCAACAATGCCTTTTTCGGTTAATATAATTTGCATTTTAAAATGTAAGAATCGTAATTTTATTAATAGAAAATAAACAATGGTATTTTTTCAGTACCTGTCCCAAACAATTATTTTCACTGCTAATATCGAGGTCACAGTTTTTTTCTAATTCGTTGACTTCGTCGATTGATTTCAAAAACAATGTCTAACGAAGTCCGCGGAGTAAAAGAACGCGGTCGATATGCTTTTTTATTTCTAGTCAAAGTAATCACTACCATAGATTATTACTGCTCTATAACTATTACTACAGTCACTACTGCTCTTATCACTACTTCTACTGCTACTACAACTACTAGTATTACTGCTACTGTTACTGCTACAGCTACCGTTACTGCTATTGCACTACTACTACCATTATTATTATTCTCATCATTCTTATCGAACCGGTTATGACACTCAGGTTAAATTGGTTATGCCTCTTAACCAACCGGTGCATTCTTTCACGAAACATCCTCGAAGTTACGGGTTTTTTTTTTGTTTCATTGATTGATTTAAGAATGTATCGAACATACAAAAGAATAATTTCACTTCCGCAAAAACAGGTTCTTTTTAGATAAAAATAACTTTTGCGAGAAGCATTTTTATAGACTCGAAAGCTAAGGTGTGTTTCTTGATTAACGACAGTAGTATAGTTTCGTCGCGTTTATTGTCAGGGCATATTACCAAGTGATACTTATCTCCTCCGCGTTCTGTCATACCTATCAAACAATAAAAATTAAACATTATTTCAATTGAAATGTATAAAGTAGATTACAAAATAAAATGAAGGTAATTATTCAAAATAGGGACGATCTCACCAACAAAGATTGCCAGTCGCTTTATGATGGCCGGTTAAAAAGATCTAAAACAAAACTATATAAAATACAATATGTAGTATTAAGGATATATTTAAGTACATATCTATCATACCAAGGATTCATAATCCTTCCCGCAAATATTCTTCTTCAAATTTTCATTGTCCAATTTTGCATTCATCGCTGTATCGATAACGCAGGGAGTGACATTGTGCTAGTAAAACGTTTTCCGCAAAATTTTAAATTTTAATTTTCGAATTATCAAAAATCATTTCCTCAAATGTTGTTTCTATCTAAAAAGAAGTTATTTTCAAAATTTTAACCAAATCGAAGCATGGAAGTTTTCAAGATTACAAGAAGTGACACTGAAGGGGGAAAATATTTTTCGCAAAATTTTACGTCTTAACCTCGAAAATGAGGCTATCTGTTAAATTTCAACCAAATCGGATGTAACAAATTGTTTGAGATAAAGCCCTGATCTTAAATGTAGCTTCAGTATGCATAATATTATACGCAGAGAAAAAGCACTACCGTTAACGAGAATATGAGATAGGAATGGTAGACAAGGTTCGATAACGAGGTACTCACATCACAGACTATGGAATATTCAATCGAATTGAAATATTCAACCTCTCGTTGGTAGTTTTAGATTCGTTGTACGATCCCGATAAAGTACGATCCCGGCAACGACTGCTACGAAATTCTTTCTATCACTTTCTCATCGAGCATACGTATAATACCTACGTATAACATCCGAGCAAAAGAAATATTCTATTCGTTTCACGAATCTGCGTCATTGATGGAACGTATCGTAGGCATAGTAGAGCTTTCAGTACACAATATCTTTTTTCTCTCTGACATAACTTTACCTTCTATTGTCTGCCTTCGTATCGTTCTGTAGCTACGATGTATGCGTGACACAAACCTTTTCACCGAGATACCGAGTTTAAAGCCCATTTTTCGAGTTTTCTCGTTAATCATCGGTAGTATTCTTTGTTCAAAACCAATTGGAATTTTTGTAACATTGTAAATTACGACATGCCACATTTGTCAATTAATTGTCGATCGATCCTCTATTATGTTTTCTGTTTAATTCTTCGCTTGGAAAACTACACTAGTTTTACACTCTTTTCCATATGATTCGATCGGAACAAACTGTCACTCGATGTCATACAAACATTATAGAATATGTTCTTTCACAGGGAATGGTATTGTACGTCCCATACGTTGAGATAAAGTCGTTCGAATCGAGTTTGCACCAGTTCCTCGCGGTTGTTCACCGTTCAGTTGCGTTATTGGACATCGAAGAAACGACTCGTAGACGAGCCGGTTTTGAATATAGCTTTAATTAAACCAGGTTATTAGATACGGCTCGCGGAGTATGGTCTGAAACGTTTTAGTCTTTGTTCGAGTAGAATTTATTAGACAACGACGTAGCGCCGCGGTGAGGAAAAAAGAGGAATGTTAGGCTTATACGCGAACAATCGGTAAAGCGGCACCGCGTGGAGAAAAAGCTTTTAGCTGTTCCGATTTGCGTCAGGAATCTGCCGATCGCTGCTTAACGAGCGAAAACAATCGGATAAAGAAGACGAGTTGCTTACTTCAACATCTCGGTATTGCCTTTCCATATCGTTCGCCGCGCTCTCCATGGGAATCTCGCGAAATAACGAGATAACTTTTCGTTTGTATAGAAAAGTCACGTCGTCTAGACGGGATACGCTATATTTGTACGGTATATTGCACTGGTTGAATAGCTTATTCGAAAGTCTGCTCTGCTTCGTAGTCTGCTCGGCGGACCACTCGGTTTTTCCATACAAAGAGGATTAGCATCGTCCTCTTTGTCTTTTGCTTTCTTTCTCATACTCGGTGTTCGTCGTTTCGTCTTTTTTTTTCACGGTGTTTCCCTTTCGTCTTCTTCTTTCCCAACAAACCATAAAATCGCTTTCCTGAACAGTTGCAATATCGCACACGATCATAACCTATCTATCTGCTGTTTCTTGTCTATATATATATATATTCCAATGTGGATTTCCTACATCGTATCAATCACTCGAGCAATCAAATTTTCAACCGCATGAAGCCTAACGAATACATTGCAATAATAAAAAATCAAATGTATAACAACGCGCCATTTATGCAATATTTTCGAATGTGAGAAGAAAGACGAGTTTATCGTATCTGCATCTCGAACGATATCCATTGCCAAACCGATAAACATTTTGAATTCGTTCGCGCGTATCTTCCTTCTGAGAATGTGTCGTCGTATCGTCTAGCTGAAAATTTGAATAAAAAGCACGTTTACATTGGAGTTGAAGCGATTCTTGGCAAACGATGCAGAGAACGAAAAGCAAACGACTCGGTAACAGATTCGGTGACCGACAGAGGTTCTCTTTGATCACAAAGAAAAACGCAATCGCTTCCCTTTTTCGCTATTCCGACGTCTGCTCTCTTTCTTGTATAATCGTTCGTCTTCCATAATCGAAATCGCTTTGTATTCGATATCGTCTCTGAGTTTTATGAAACAAAATACTAAAAAACTGCTATAAACACAAAATACGTATACGTACATATGTACATATACATGCATATAGCGCGCGCGCCCGCACACATTGCAAGTTTGGACGAAGAGCGACTGCTAAATTTTCATTTTTTTCCTTTAAAAAGCAAGATACGTCAAGGTAATATTCGATGAAAAAGGGTTGTTGCGTCGTATTTCGAAAGGAACTGGCAGTCGAAACTCTGAGTTCCATTTATTTTGATCTTGAACTAGACGCCGTCATAACAGCTCACATAAACAAAGTGTATTCAGTGCTGCGATCTATTATAGTTTGGGTACATGGCGGCGTTTGCCGGTCTGGCCCTGCCTTGCCTTGCCCTGCCCTGCCCTGCCCTGCCCTGCCCTGCCATGCCCTGCCTTGCCCTGCCCTGGCCTAGCCTGGCCTGGCCTGGTCGACTCGGCCTGACCCGGCCCAACACACGCCACACTCGGAATAAACGCGCGAAAGCGACCGAGTGGAAGCCTACGATGAGTGAAACGAACCAACGCAACGCAACGGTGCCAGTCCCGCCAGTGAGACTTTAGCTAGCGTCCGAACCACCGGTGCATTCCACCGGTACGATTTCTACTTGCACGAACGCTGCTGGCCGCAATTTTTAGCTGCCGCGTTCAATTTTTATCTACCAAGCATTCCGAAGAATAAATCAGCACAGGGATACCGGTGAAAAATTCGTATACGAAGATAACAAAGTACACGTTGACGCGCGTGCGCGAAAAGTTAGGGATCGCAGTCTCCGCTAAAATCACTCCACACACAGATTCAAGCGTGTTGCGATTAAAGAAATTTGTCTGGTATCGGTAAATGATCCGTGATACGCGGTTCGGTGGTGAAAACACAACCTTTTGAAGAAATGGGAAAACAGCGAGCTCGTCGATGACTCGAAGTAAGTGGTACCGAACAAACATATGTACATGTAATTTTGGGTTATTCACGGTGTGAATTCGCTCAACGATTACGAGAAGAACAGCGCTCGAGCTAATACGAATTAAGTCGTCTTATGTACTTACAACGATTGGCAATCGCGCGTTTGATCGATCGATCGAAATATGCAATTGTTGTCTCGAAAGAGATTTTCGTTCTAATTCTCGGAGTTATCGGCTAATTTCCAAATTATTTTTGTCTCAACATAGTACGTGGTATACATTTTCAGCAAATGGCGTGTTAGTAGTACTTAGGAAAAAAAAAAAAAAAAAAAAAATAGATACTCTGGGAAACAGGTACCGGTAAATTTATTCTAAGAGATACGAAAATAGGATTGGAAAAGGCAAGCGAATCGCATCGTTCGAAACAAATCCAAATGCAAGCCCTTAAATGTTTTGACACTGGTGAACTAACGTGCGTGGCGTTTGAACAAAGTATCGCTTTCTGGACTGTAACTTATGTCAGTTCACGACATATTTGGTGTAAATACATCGTGTCTGCGTTACATTTCGAGAGAAACGTTGATTTAGCGACAGCGTTCTGACTTGACGCTCTCACCACCGACACCTCCCATCCAAATCTCCCTTTCTCGAAATCGCACAACGATTTGTATATCAATGATTTTGTTCTCTCGTGTTATCTGTAAGCGAAAGTACGCCTTTCGTGTTTAAGCATCGTTGCCTTTCTCCTTTTATAATATCCGCTTACTCTCGCCCCGCCTCTCCGTTCTCTTCGTTCCTCCTCTCTTCTCTTTCCTCCTATGACTTACGAGTTCCTTGCTCGTTTTCTCTCAATCTTTCACCTCGGCTTATTTTTCAAAACACACGTTTTGCAAATCGCACGAAGAAATGTGTCGAGCTAGAATGTTCGAACTCAAAATGGAAATTATTCGGTATAATCTGTAGCTTGATTAGGCCATTAGTATCCCATAACTAACAAACAAACAAATAAATAAATAACGACGAAGGAGACTTATCGCGAGAATCGAGATGACGGGGAATCGAGTGACGAACGAATTGGCGACTAGTACCTTATAAGGCGCGAAGGTTCGCACATGGCGGCAGCGCTATCGTCCTCCGATCTGGCGAAACCGGCCTTCGGCCGTGTTTGCTTCTCGGATTTCGTAATTTCGATTTTCCAGAGATACTTTCCGCGATCTCGAAACTGTAACCAATTCCGCCAGACTATGCAGCGTGGTTTGCACGTGCGCGCTCGCTAGTTTCGCGATAAAACAGATAGATTTGTCACGAGATTTATTTAAGTGGGAATGTCTGAAGGCGAGCGACGAACGGTAACCTTTCGTCAACAATTAACGCGTACGAAGCACTAAGAACGCGAGTGGTACACGTCGAGGCGTGGCGGTGCATAAACTGTCGCACTCGACCAGCTCGTGAAACGTGTTTGCGCGGTCACGTTGGCAACACTAGCAGGAAATAGCTTTCATTGGACGCAGACAGAGGAGACCCATCGAGTCGGTTCGCCTTCACCCTGCTCCGCAACACCTCGCCACGGTTCCTCGTGTCGCGCTTCGCGTTTGCGCAAACCTTCTCGAACCTGGTAAAACACAAAGCGCTTCAAGTACGACTGGATCCGTGCGAATTTCAAGCATTCTACGATTTGAAAATTCGTCGTGAACGGTTACACGATCGCGAGAATACCACGTGATTACGCGCAACGACTGTCAAACGTTCTCTAGTGTGAACGCGTTGCGTGCAGTGCACTGATTCCAGTCGAATCGTACACTTCGATCGGAACCTTGTCTCGTCTCTCTCTCTCTTTCTCTCTCTTTCTCTCTCTCTTTCTCTCTCTTTCTCTCTCTCTCTCTCTCCCGAAGAATCAGTTTGCAAAGAAGAATTTGACGCAAAAGTAGAAAGAATTAAAGAAGGGATAATTATTTAATCGATGTAATTCGAAGGGAAATAGAAGAAAAAAGAAAAGAAAAAAAAAAAAAGAAAAGAAGAAGGAGAGGAGTATAAAGAAAAAACTGCTGCGTTGAAAACGAATGTGAGTAATTATGAAAGAGTGGCGTCGAGCGCTTGACGTGGTAGGGCCGCTTGTACAAGCACGAGCAAACCTCTGATTGCTGGAGGGAGAAAGATCTGGTCGGCAACAAGGTGGTTTGTGCAAACGCGTAGGTACGCGTTTCCAAAGGCAGGCATACGATCGACATCTGACTACCATCTGACGATCGTCCGTTCGAGAAGCGGCCTGTGGACTCGTGTGGACTGGTGGCCCCTCAGTCGAACGTCGAGCGCGGTCATCCACGCTACGTTTATCTTACTTGTGCTCGCGTTCGTCGTTCGATCGTAAGTCAACCGCGTGGCGAGAAGATCGCGTTACGTTCTTCCAAACACCGTACATCTATATAAAAACACGCAATTTCGTAAGTGCATGAATTGATCGAAAAGCCGAAGATCGATTTCTGATCGACTTCCTTGGGAATCGTATCCGCGCGAAACCAAGCAACATGTCGGATTTGGTCGGATACTCGCATGATTTCCTCGCGGAATTCATTCACCTTTACCGTAGTTTTCGTTGCTTGTGGCAGGTCAGGTATAGGGGATACAAGGACAGGATACTTCGAAATCGTGCTTATGACGCTCTCGTGCAAAAATTGAGGGAGGTTAATCCGATCGCGGATAAAGAGACTGTCATACGAAAAATCAACACGCTTAGAACCGCGTTCAGAAGGGAATACAAAAAGGTGCGAAATTCGCAAAAGATGGTCCAGAATCCTCGACTACGATACAGATCTTCGTTATGGTACTACGATATTTTAAAGTTCGTAGCGGAACAAAACGAAACGAGTCCACTAGATGAAGAGAGAGACTTTAAGAATTCTTTGGCTAACCCAACGGATCTCTCTCAAGAGGAGATGATGGTACGACCTCGTGCAATTTTTCTCGAGTTACCGAGACTGCGCAAATCGAGACTCTCGCACTCTCTCGCTTTCGCTCTCCCTTCCCCTTTTCCCCTTAAATCGTCCCTTCCCTTCCCCTCCCATTCGTTATTATCTATGCTCATTTGCACTCTAATTTTACTTCTGTATTCTTAAACGAACACCCAAGTTTTTGGTATTTCGATTTTTTTTTTTTTCGAAAAATCAAATTTCTCGTTCGTGAAGAAATAATGAAAGACGTGAAGTTGCGTTTCGTTCTGTAACGTCGTCGTACGTTACGAATGTAGTAAGTACGGTGAGAACGACAAGATAAATATTTCGCGATACGAACAACAAGCTCGTTTCTTCCTATTTTTGTCCTTTCTTTCCTGCCATTTTTAGTCTCGTTTTTAAATTTCTTTTTAACCTTCGCTCTATCTATTTCTCTTCCTCTTTACGGGACTTTATCGATCCGAAAACTCGACGAGCGCTACGAGATGCGCTGAGAATTACGTTTTAATCAAAAAGAAATTCGAAATGTTGGTTTGTTCGTCCATATATTCGTATATTTAATACAATCTTCCACGAATATTTGGCGTGAAAGATTATGCAAGTTGGAAAGCATTTTTATTTCATTGAGAGCAAACTCAACACGACGTGATACGACCCGATACGATACGACCCGATACGATACGACACGATACGACGCGATACGATAAGATAGAACATAACAACGCGATACGATAAGGTGGAACGTAACAACGCGAGTCAGTGCAACGACGTATCGAATGGTTCGTTCGGACGTTGGACTCTGTTTGTATCGCGTTCGTTCGTTCGTTCGTTCGTTCGTTCGTTCGTTCATCGTTATACATATACGCGTATTTTGATCGATATACCATAGTCCATATCGTTAGCATTGAATTACTACAGTTGGCAACGTAACTGTTTTCTAGTCTGTGCAAACGGACGTAGACAAGATCGAGCCACCGTCACCTGTACCGTCCCCGGCAGCTAGCTCTGCTCCGGCGTTTCAACCGATCATCCTTGAAACCGAGGGCTCGTACGCCAGAAGAATTTCCACCTCCGCATCGACCGATCCTCTCAGAAGGAAATGTCATCAACAACCGGAAAGCTTTCAAGATCGTCAGCCGAAGGACTCGACGTGTGAAATCTCTCCGAGACATTTTGCCAGTTCCGTAACGGACGACCATTTCGAGACGTTTGGTCGTTATGTGGCTGGCAAATTGAGGAAATCGATGCCTCGTCAAAGTATTATCGCCGAGAAAGTAATCGCGGAGGTCCTCTTGAGAGCGAATCTCGGCACCTTGGAAGAAGCTACTTGTCTTACGGAAAAAGTACCTTCTCGTTGTTTCTTGGTAATGGGCGATCGTTGAATATCACCGATCGATCACCGGCGTCCGTTTCTCCCTCGTTCGTTCTCTCCAATACTCGCGAATGTTTTGCGTTCGTTTACGCTATTCATTCCCTGTCTCTCCATTAAGCTGCATACCCGGTCGCATCTTTGATCCAAACTCACGCGCGCGTTTGTATCCAATGGTCAGGAAAGAACAGCGGACCACCGGCTGCCGGTCGAACAAAACACAACCTCGACAAATTTGCTCGCGAGAATGGCAGACAGGTCGCATTGCAGACGAGTCAATTCTGGCAGCCAGCCAATGAAACAAGGCCTTTTGTTTTCCTACACGTGAAAAACCAGTGCACCACGATACATACGTATTTTTCATACGAATAAACCAGTTTCTTTGTAACAACAGATGATAACGATTTCTATTTTCTCTTTTCTTCTGTTTTCTACTCGAGATCAGTCCACGTTTTTATAATTATTCGTTTTATAGTAAATATTTATATGCTACTTACGACTAGTCTCTCGATACACCTTTTCCAGGAATTTGCTATTTCGTTTTCGCTTTCCCACAGCGAGTCCATCCCGATGAATTCCATCTTTGATCCAAGTCTCTTTAAACTATTACATCCGAACCAGGTATCATCCAAGTTCCCTTGCCGATACGATGGTTCAAGCTTAGACGAGATACCAGATCTTAGATCTTAGATTACGTAGCCACGTTGCATTAAATCGGTCGCATAGGAAAATTACATTATCGAGACGTTATAATTGTCACTCGAAACATAATTACCCTTTGTGATTCAAGGTTAGCTTATTTAGTAACGATAAATTATTTGAGAAAATTTTTATGTATCATGTTCTGTGTATTGAAATAAAAAGTTAACGGTTGACGAGGTGGCCGAGTGGTTAAGGCGTTGGACTGCTAATCCAATGTGCTCTGCACGCGTGGGTTCGAATCCCATCCTCGTCGGTGTTTTTCGTACCTTTTTCCTTTTTTGTTTTCCCTATTTCTAATATCTTTTTTTTTTTCGATTATCCGAGTATCTACCACTTTTCATTGTCATCGATAAACACGTTTCGACGAAGGAAAAAATTAAATTTGCTTAAAAATTAATATAAAAGAAAAGATCGAATAAAATCTTTGCTGCACAAAGAGAGAAAGATAGCGACAGGTCGATATACATACATACATACATATATGGATATAATAACTTTAAAAGTAAAGCAAAAGAATAAATGTCGAGATTCTGATGGTTTCCGTCTAGATTTGAATTGCATATGGTTAACGTGGTTGCGTGGAACACCATAGATCATAAACAAAATGGTAGAAAATTATGCGTGTTCGTCATTAATGTTCTCGACAGGATCTTGCCTGAAAGTGGACGGTGTGTTTGGTCAAACAAGATTTTCGACCTAAGTTGCGTTGCGTTTAGAAAGACGTATATCGGATGCGTTTCAGGGTCTAAAGACGTCGCTCTACGTCGAGCATTAACTCTCGAATGGCGTCAGAAGAACTATATCCAGAAACATGTATTATTTATCTATATACCGACGAGATCTTAAAGAGGCACACCAGAGATATAGCCAACTTTAGTTTGTTCTCGGATAAAACCTTAGAAAGCCTCGTAAAACAAGAAAATTGCTCTAAAAGTTTCAGACGTTTACGTTACGGCACATTATCGCCATACATAAATCGAGAAACTACGAAAACCTTTTTAGTGTAAAATGTGAAGTAAGTTATCATCAGTACTTGATCTCATCAAATAAACGATGGCGTTAAGCAAAAATTTCCAACTTATTTCGTAACCCACGTTTTGCATCTGTTACGAAACTTTTGCAAAAATCGAGCGCCGAAAGTATTGTCGACGATAGTATCGAGAAAATTTATTTATTGGTTAGGCAGTTTTATTAGTACCTAATACACATAGGTTGCTATATCAAAGATCGAAAAAAAATTATAGCCCGGCTAGCTCAGTCGGTAGAGCATGAGACTCTTAATCTCAGGGTCGTGGGTTCGAGCCCCACGTTGGGCGGAATTGTTACTTTTTGTTGCTGTATCGGCAAGATTTGTTCATTGAAATATACGCTGCTTTTTTTTTTTAAATTATGTAGATCTATTTTAGTTCACTTTGATATCAAATAAGTTCAAAAATAATGAAACAAGAAGGAAGAAAAGAAGACGATACTAGGGGATGATTTTCAGTTCCGTTTGCTTCGTCTGTTTGAAAATGGTATAGATTTAGCTTAGTAACTTTTCGGACGAAGTACAATAAAAAAAAAAAAATTATACTCGTTCGATGCTTGGTACAATATACGTACAATATTCACGGTCATTTATAAGGTACTCGCTGGAAAGGGATCGATGTTAGCAAAAGAGAAATTATTCGCCCCCGGGTGGGCTCGAACCACCAACCTTTCGGTTAACAGCCGAACGCGCTAGCCGATTGCGCCACGGAGGCAACTTGTTTCGTCGGTTTTAATATATCGTAGCTCTATTAAATGTATCAAATTACAAGTAGTGGAACTGATAACGATAAATAGGAGCTTAATTTACATCCATGCGATAATACGATGTATGGGATAGGCTAAGAGAAACATCTAATCGTGGAAAAGGTCGATACATTCGAATCCGGAGACGCGCGTTTCTTTTCGTATTCCACCTAATTAGGTGATACATACTCGGAAGTAGAATGCGAGCAATTTGGTCGCGCGTGCATCTAAAGGCTGCACACGCAAGTACGTATCTAAGTCTGCTCGAGATAGCAGCAGAATCTCACGGTGAATTAGGTCGGTGCGATGCTCGTTTAAATGAATTTGAGTGGTTGAACGAATAACGTGTGTGTCGGTGAAAGGGCTGCGTACACACACCGCTTAGCCGAAAGCAAGACACGCGAAAGGAAAGCTGCGCGCGTGACTGCTCGATGGAGAAAAGAACAATCGCGGAGGCTGTGGTTGGGTGTTTCGTAGCGGGGACCTTGAAGCGAGTTCGAGGGTGTTGCCAGAACGACGAAGGGTGTTTGCGGAAGGTTCGTTGGGAACGCAACGAGCGGATTCTCGTAAAGGGCTCGTTATCCTTTCCCGTTAGTTTCGGTAGCGGGCCGCGTCTACGCGGATCAAGCGAAAAGTGTCGATCGCGAAGCCAAGCTCAAGCAAGAGAGAGAG
Organism: Bombus dahlbomii; assembly: GCA_037178635.1. NCBI lineage: Eukaryota > Metazoa > Arthropoda > Insecta > Hymenoptera > Apidae > Bombus > Bombus dahlbomii. Next base: position 1,842,067 of record CM074104.1, on the reverse strand, counting down.
AGAGAGGGAGCGGAGGACGACGATAGGCCCTTCGTCAACGTGCCTTGTCAACGAGCCACGAATTGTCGTTCGCGCGATCTCATGCTGTAAACTGTAGGCAGTCTTTCTTTGTACCGTTCCCGCGGTTTCGCCTCGAACTATCCTTCTTCCTTTTCCATTTCTATTTCTCTTTCTTTCTCTTTCTATTATGCACGGAATCGAATAAGTTATCCAGATTTTTCGCTGGAAATTTTCTGGCAAATTGTGGTAATTGTGCAAAATGGAATTTCGAATCGCGTTCGATTATTACGTTACGCTCGAGCTTAATCGAATCGTTGCTACTCCTCGCGCTCCTTCGTCTCCGTGGGGCAAACGGCAAGAGATAACGAAGAAGGTAGCACACCAGTTTCGAAGCTCGGCCGCGTAACATGTGTCAATCGTCGATGGACGATGCGATCGTCGAATCGAATCGAGCGAAGTCGAGAGGATCGATATTTATCCTGGCGAAAATCCAGGCTCGAGACAGTGCCAACTCGTATACGGATAATATCGCGTCCCTATGGTGAGATACCTACGTAATTATCGTCTCGACGAATTCACGTTTGCGCCCCCAATTTCCTTTCTTCTTTTTTTTTTAATTTTTTTTTTTTTTTTTTCGTTGTCAAAAGATTAAAAAGAGAGATTTGGGAGCGAGGGTGTAGAGTAAAATTGACGCGAGGCAACATTCCAACATTTGGCGTCGAAGGCAGACAGATTCGGATTTAGTCGAATGGGAAAGTCGAGCATGTAAATGCGAGAAAGCTAGGGGCAGGCATTCGACCGAGCAATCGATAATCTTCCTTTTTGTTCGCGATGCAACCCCGAAAGGTATTCATTTGGCAGTATAAAAGCCGAAGGTTTCGATACTTTGAGACGGTTCGACGTCGCTTTGTCGAAAGCCACGAAGAGTCACAAACAATGGGCGACACAAAGTCGAAAAGGTCGCTAAATGATAATTTAAAGTAAATGATTCCTTCTCATTAAACTGAAGAAGATGAGAAGAAGGAAACGGTTATTCTATGCCGAGAATCGCGCAGCATCGATCTTACGAAAATACATCGTAAAATCGAAAGAGATCGTTGTCGTGTCTTTTCTACGGTAATACTCGACGAAATGAGAGCGGGAATTCTCCAAAGTCCCCTCGATTGGATCTGGCTACCCTACGTTGTCGAAGGGTGTCGTCCCGTTTAGCCACTCTTGCACAGGGACGTATCGCTCGTCGTTCGCTAGTCGTGCTTCTATAGCATACATTATATATATATATATATATATATATACTACGTAATCGTGTCAACGCTGTAACATCGATTTATTTAAGATCGTGCGTTTTCTCGTAGAGGATATCATGGACACGCAAAACGGACAGCTATGTATGTATGTATGTATGTATGTATGTATGTAGAATAATGTACATCGTCGGACATGGAACTCCATCGAGTCGTGTAGGTTTGTCAGCTGTCGAGAATGCCAGAGCGGTAAGAATAGGTGGGTTTCTGTCGGTCGCGAGAGCGAGAGGAGCACGAAATCAGGTAGGATTCGAAAGACGGTTCGTGCTCTCTAGTTCGTGTCGATATTCCGAGTGAGACGGTGGGATGGCTCGTATCGACGGGAAAGAGCCGAGAAGCGCTTGACAGAAGCGGACAGTGTCAGGTGGAAGGGAGTACATAGAGTAGAGTATAGAGGGAGAGCACCCCATTCGAGTACGGCCCTGCAACGTGCCCACCCAATAAGGGTGCGTAGTCGGCGGCGCTCAGTCTCGTTGGAACGGTCAGCGAGGTAGGAGGTTTTCTTCTCGTAGTATTAGAGTGTCGCGTGCCGGTCGCACTGCGGCCGTGCCTCTTGCTCTTCTCGAACGGTCCATACAACGCGTCTCGCATAAAAAGTGACGCGCATCTTTTCACGCCTTTTAATTTCTACAATGTGGAATCGTTGAATAGCCGTTCGATTCACGGAGAACTTGATCGAGATCGGCGGATTTCGGTATTTTCGAGGCGCAAGAAGAGATCGTAACTGATGGAGGATGACGTTCGATGGAAAGCAAGGTAAACCATTACTTGGAATACGTTCCTTCCGAGACCCTAAATTCCTTAACGTTCGTTATTCCATCGGAAGCATGTCAATCGGCAAACAGTCACCTCCCTACACTTTACTCGCTTATGGACAAATGACCGCGATTCGGATCAGATTTGTCTCCTAGCACTTTCTCTCTACTTACGTACTATATAAACGAAATCTCATTGGCGATTGTATCGCCTCTTACCTCCTAGAAAGGAATCTTAATACCGTAATCCTATTAACGCGACGATAAAAGCGACGATAAAAGCCACGATAAAAGCCACGATACTGTGATGTAATATTCGGAGAATAACGCGGGTTAAAGGTTGTACAATAGACGGTGGGTCCTTGCAATACGATGCGTCGACGCGTAAACGCTGCCGTCGTCGTTGCATCCGTTTTTTTTTGTCCAACAGAGAAAACACGTAAACGTCGTTTCGTACCAACAAAACGAACGTAGACGAATAACTTCAGTTCGATCATGGTAAGTGTGGTAACCGTCGTTTGCGCGGTTTTCCGAATCCAGTGCGCTCGAGTCCGTCGCACGCTAGCCATTATCGTTACATAACCTATATACGTTCGCGAACGCGGACCAATTCCACACAAGGAGAACACCTAGGACGGGACGGTATGGGCGAAGCAAAAGATTCTTCGCGATTTTCCAGTTATTCGAACGGTTGATCGGACGCGGTGTAAATGTCTACGAGTCTGGAAGGAATTTTGAACAAAGAAACGAAAATAGATCTCGCGTCGCGTTCCATTAGAACGAAGGACCAATCAGTTTCAGTCTCTTGGAGAGCGACCGCGTCTACGGAACATAGAAACTATAAAAATGCTTGTTCCCTCCTTTTCTGCTTTCCTTTCTTTTTATCAAGCAGCAACTCCACCATAACTTTTCGCTATATATCGTTTCATTGTTTGCGCTCCTCTAGATAGGAGTCGAATTTCCAGGAAATATTTTCGCGGATGGAAACATGGAAAGGCAGAGAGAGAGAGAGAGAGAGAGTTCGCGTTATCGCGAGTAAGACAACTCGGGGAACGATTAACGTTACCGAGAGTCGTGTCGAAGGGTAGAATATCTTCTTCTTCGAGAATAATACGTAGTCGAGATATTCGATGAACGCGTTCCATCGTTGCGATACGGCACGGCTCTCGCGGCCGGAAACGCGAGCCGACGTGCGATATCATTTGTTCCCGGGAACATCGCGCGCTAAGGCGTGGCGTTTCTCGAAAGGCAGAGAAATAAAACGGCTGTACGAAGAAAGACGCGTCAAGAGTTTATCAGTCTGAAAATTTCGTACAGAGGTCTACTCGAAGCAAAGTGGTGACAGACAGGAAATGATTGTCACTCGAATCAGCTTACGAAGGAAACGCTCAAAGAGGAAACACAAAAGGGAGAAGACAAGTGCGAACGAGATAAGTTAGTCCGCGGTAGGGGTAGTGGTGCGTAATCGACTCGCGGTGTGCTTTATTCCGAAGATTCGCATTCGTCGGAGCTGAGAAACGCGAGTCTGACGAATGCGAGCCGTCGCATCACGCGTCACACGACCAACAGACGCGGGCGAGCGAATGGATGGATGGATGGATGGATTATTTTTGGTTACGAAGATCCTCGTGGAGGGTAGTTGGCTCGAATTAGTCGTTCCGATAGAGGGTGCGCCAACAACTGGAGCAAAGGGGACGCCTTTTGCTACTTCTCTCGGCCTCCATCCCGATTAACGTTTCGTTTAAATTTACTAACGAGTCCTGTAAAACTTAAAATAAATTGCTCTTGCGACTCTCGATCGTTTGTGTTTGAGCTCGTTGATTAATGGAAGAAAAGTCATTCTACATACGTATACTGTTGTATGTATATTGAGCATCGTTTTCTCGTTTTAGGCTTTGCTTAATAAACCGAACCGAAGCTCTCGAAGAAAGCCGGGCAAGGTCGGAAAGTACAGACGTCAAGAAATACAGACGTCTACGCACGGCGAGTATCTAAACACTGGCGAGTCGCCAACCGGCCGTCGATCGTGTCAATCGTTTCGTATATTTTTCTAACGCGCATATTTTCACCTCACGCCATTGTCACGAGAATCTTTCGGGGGGAAAAAACCGTGTTCTAGGAAGGCAACATCCGTTATCCTTTATTCCAATGAACCAAATGAACCTACAAATTAGCTTTCCATTTTATCGACGGTCGAATCGTTTCGCGTTGCATTCCTCTTGATCCCAATTCCCATATTCGAATAGCAGCGACGCGACTTCTCAAGTTCGCGCCTTCTTCGAGAACAAAGTTACGCGTAATGTTTTATTTTATCGCTTGATTTACGATACAGCAAAATATGCTAAATTGAGTGACTCCATAACGATAGCTGTACCGCTGCGAGTTCGACGATTTTCTGCCTGGGACCGAATTTTACCTCGTGTCCTTGACCCTGACCGACGTTTGTCATTTCCTCTTCTCTTTATATTTTTCCCCAGTTACGGATCCAGTCGCTTCCCTAACAAAACAAACTTTCTCACTGTGTCGCAACGACACAGTTCGCTAAACAGATGATGATCATGATGATCGTCGGTAATTACAATTTAGAAAGCTGTCGTCAACTTGGATTTCGACGACTTTTTAACACGTCGTAGAAATCAACGGTCTAAACGACATTTTGCTTCGCACGTTAGTACCGGATTTTTTTAGTTTTCGGATATTTGAAAAAATCCTATCGGTACCATTCCAGCGAATTTTGTCTATATTGTGCGTCCGTGACAGCGTATGCGTTAGTATTAGTTTGCCGGTCATCGCGAAGCAACCGGATAGAGTTACACCTAACCCGGGCCTATACAAACTATAAACAAAAGATAAGAATTAGGTTTGGCTTAGGCGTTACTTCATCCAGTCTCCGCGAGACACGCATACGCTGTACGAACGCACAATTATCATTGGCAAACTTCACTGTAGTAGCGGAGACAATTTTTTGCAAATGCATCGAAAACTAAAGCCGAGCGGCGGTTATATGTACAGGAAAATGTCATTCGCCATCATATATTAAACATATTAAATTACACGTCACATATAGATTATTGTACGAACGCACAATTATCATAGGCAGACTTCACTGTAGTATCAGAGACAATTTTTTGCAAATGCATCGAAAACTAAGGCCGAGCGGCGGTTATGTGTACAGGAAAATGTCATTCGCCATCGTATATTAAACATATTAAATTACACGTCACATATAGATTATTGTACGAACGCACAATTATCATAGGCAGACTTCACTGTAGTAGCGGAGACAATTTTTTGCAAATGCATCGAAAACTAAGACCGAGCGGCGGTTATGTGTACAGGAAAATGTCATTCGGCATCGTATATTAAATATATTAAATTACACGTCACATATATTCAAAAAAAAAAAAAAATTATTCATTCAAGATGGCAGTAAACTTTCTAAATAATTACCTCAGAGTCACCGCACTTGTAGCCGCGTTATCATGGAGTTACATAATTTTGGCAACCGTCCAACTCGAGCGGAACAAGTCGTTCGGATGAGAAACAAACGCGCGATTGCGATCGCGTACGTGCCCGTGAACCGTCGTCGTCGATGACTCACACAGCGTTAACGTTATTACGTACTCGGAATCGTATTTAGGTATAGACAATATAAGCGATATGGATCGAGCGCAACTCGATCGATCGCGTTGTGCGACTTCTCGCGAAACAAACATGAGATACGCTTCCGTGAAGAAGTATAGTGTCTCGTCGAAGGTATCAGGAATGCAATGGCAACGGCAACGGCAACCGGGAAAAGAAGATGGCGCGCCGGATCGATCCGAGCGGTCAACGAGCAGACCGATCGAGACTCGAACCGTGAAATCGCGGCGACCGACTTGTTTTGTTCCTCGTTCGAGTTTACGCCTGAAAGGGAAATGTTTCGAGAAAACGCGGGGTTGATGATGAGCGAGAGGGTCGAGCGAGCCGCCTCGTGTCGTTCGGACGAGAATACAGATCTCGTGAAAAACGAACGTTGCTCGTATCGATCGAGCGTTCGATGGATCGATCGAAGGAATCGACCCGTAGATCTCCCCGGGGTTGCCTGGGGCGAGAGCTGCGAGAGTTGCCATGACGACCAACGTTTGCCCCGGCACGGTCGTGGTCGCTACCTCCGCTGCGCTCCGAACCACCCACGCGGCTGCTCGATCGAACCCTTTCCGAATCCCGTCTTTCTAGCTAGCCGTTAGCCGGTACTCGCTTTTTCGCGTCTCTTCCGCTCGTCTACCAGTCGCGATCTCTCCGGGCCCGCGACTACTTTTTCTCGAGAATCTCGTTCCCTTTCTCTCCCGTTCTCGATTTCTCGAGAAGACGCGGTGTCGCGACAGTCTGCCGAAAGCGGCTCTACATTTCGAGTATTCTCGTACATTCGCGCGTTAGCTCGCTCACGCGAACAAATTATAATCAATAATGGGTCGATTATTTTTATCTTAGCAAGCGACGTTGCGTCTTAATCGAATTAATCGCATCCTCGTTAAGCGTACGCTGATCGCACTCTGACCTCTTTGCTATTCGATCGAAGGGTTAAGGACCGCGCTTTTTTCCTTATACGCGCCTCACAACGATAACGTCGCATCGATTCCATCGACTTTTTTTCTTCCTCTTCTCGGAATATCGTTGCACGCTACCGCGCTCTACCTTCGATATCTTTCTTCGCCGTCGGAAATACGATATCAGTTTACGAGTGCGTCCAACGAAATCCAAGTCTTTCCGTCGGGCAAAATACAAAGAAAGGCTGCTAGTTCTCGAGAACGCGCCATCCCTTGCAACTGACGACAACGTAATCCAAGGAAAAAGAAAATAATCTTCAACTCTAAATTCAAGTGAAAATCGTAAACGCGAACGCGCGAGCTCGCCGGCTTTGTATCCTACGGCTCAGACGATGAAGATGAAGAAACCACTGTATATAGCGTAGCGAATCGGCCATTGTCGTGGTCGATTGTTTTCTCCTTACGTTTCTTCGTTCGGCGTGTGTGTTCCTCTTTCGTTCAGAATGGCACAATGGAACGACGCACGTTTCGTCGACGCCGCGGCGTTTTCTTCGAGTCGACGATTTTTTTCGAAATGACGAACCTCAACTTTGCAAGTTTTCAATCGCCTTAAACCGCGCGTCTTCCGTTCGTCGTTGTGCTCTCTTTCGCGAAATATCGCAAACCAAAGTCCACTTCCCCTCTTTCTCTGCCTCTTTTACTACGATTCCCTGTATCTCAGAATCTAGCCACTGGGTTCTTTTTTTCTTCGCTGACCGAGAAAGGTTAAAGCTTAAGGCAGCAGATGGCGTTGTGCCGCTGCGTCGAAAACAAGCGGGAGTTTTCTTCACCCCTTCCGCGACCCTCTTTTTTTTTTCTTTTCTTTTCCCTCGGATCTTTTTTCGCCTCCGATCAGAAACTCGTTTTCCTCTCCCTCCTTTCTCTTTGCTTTCCTATTTTCTCTCTTTTATTCGCGCATCCTTATCTTTATCGTCTTACGCGCTCGTCGTTAGCTTCTCCTTCGACTTTTTTTTCTCTTCGCGTAAAATTTCGCCGCTGCTCGAAGAAAGATGCGTCATATCCATAATAACGATAAGCCGTGAAAGATAGACACAATTTTCTCCTCGAACGCTTCATCGATAGAAACCTTCCAAGGTCAATCAAGAGGAACGGTAGTTGATCGATAAAGTAGATTCGGGTTTTGAACGAAACTAAAGAGGCGATAACTTTCTGCGGTGTGCGCATCGAGGCGGACAAAACGAGCAACGTGTTACAACGCCGCTGCTCGATTCGATTCTCCTTCTGAAATCGAGCTTCTCTGTGGCGGACGATCAGGACACAATCAGGACGATCTAAGTATCCTTCTCTTGCGTTTTGTTTCAGATCTGTCGGGTCGCATCGTCGAGGTATGGACAAGGTGCGAGGAGAACAAGCAACGTGTCGGCCTTCCACGTTAATCGGACCAACAGCGACAAAAGCTAGAAATTGGCGACAACAAGAAACGTTCGCGAGCTCGCGGAAACTTCGATCGGTTGGATCGCTCTAGGCTGGACTTGTTCGCGAAATGGATCGATTCTCGTCATCGCCGTCGATGACGTCGTCAGCGTCGTCGCCGTCAGCACCGATGTCACCACCGCCGTGATCGAACGCGAGTCGAATTCGTCGATCCTGCGAACAGATCTGCAACCTCCAACGCGGCAGTTTTGATTTTTGAACGAAGACTCGCGCACCATGTTCGGAACGAAACTGCGCACATGGATGGAAGCACATATCGTGCGATCGAAAAAGAAGAAGGACCGAAAGGGCAAGGGGGAAAAGGGTTTCGACTCCAATTCCAATTCTCCTCGAAACGGGTCTCACAGGTCTCCCGCGTTGCACCAAGTGAGTATGTTTCTTTCGTCGACAGTACCAAAACTCTCTCTCTCTCTCTCTCTCTCTCTTGGTGCTGTTTTGCCGCGACGGTCTCCTCTATTCTCTCAAAGATGAAAACGAGAATCGCGGAGCAAACGAGCAAAACGAGTGAGACGTGAGACTCTTTTTCTCTCATCTTTTGCTTCCGTCGACTCGCTTTCCTTTAACAGCCAGCCAACTGCTATCCAATTGGACACCGTACGCGGGAGTCGACTCTTTCGCTTTCGACCAGGTCGCTTCCATCGCACAACTTTCTTCCATATCAGCCTTTCTGTGCCTCTCCTCGATTTCGGAAGAATCGTGAGAACGGTTGCCGACTTCAGATCGTTTGGATTCGCAGGTTCATCCGGTAGATTCGCCGTCGAGGAACGTGGTGGACGAAATTCGATTGCACGGAGAGGAGGATGGTAATCGATGCGGTACCGTGACCGCGTCCTCTGGTACGTCCGCGGGTACCGGTAGCGTCAATCTCTCTTCTCCGGAAAGCGCCTACAGTACCGGATACTCGACGGACGGTACCTCACCCGGAACCAGTTATCCACCGGAATATTACATCAACATCAGGACCGGTACCCATTACTTTCAGAGTAACGCCAATGCCAACGCCAATGCCGGCACAGCCACAGGCAACTACAGTAACAACAACAACAACAACAACAACAACAACAGTAGCAGCAAGAACAATAACAATAACAACAACGGCAGACCGTCGAAGAAACCGAGCGATTCGTCGGATTTGCCGGTCGCCTCGGCTTCTTTGCTCTCAGGACGCAGCAGACATGGAAGGTTCGAGGGCAACGTCGAACCTTCCGTCTCTGGCTGTGTCACGATGTTCTCTACGGCAACCACGACGATGGACAAGTTGGGGAAAGACGTGGTTCGATGCAACGAGTACGGGAGAACGAGCAAGGTACGTATCCCGATCGGGATCCGTTGTCGTTGATGACGCAGTTGATGACAGAGTGGAACAGACTCGCGTCTTCGTTCTTTTAGATATCGACTCGACGGACGTTGTTGCAAAGTGACGCGATTCGCTTTGCCAAACAGATCGGCGATCGTCTTCCGGAAGAGGATCTCTCGGTACAACGATCAGCAGCGCTATCGAAGGAGAGACGGACCGAGGAATCCTTCTCAGCGGAATCGTCGAGGAGCAATTTGACCGAACCACCGCCGCCTTCCTCCATACCGCCGCCATTGCTATCGCCGAGCGTACAATCGCCGCGCGAACGCTCGCGAATCCGAACGAATCCGTGGCTGTCGGCCAACTCTTCCGGCTCGAGTACCACCACCGGCGGCTTCAAATCCAGATCGAATATCGACGATACCAGCAGCGGTTCTGGCCTGAAGCTCACGGAATCGTCTGGGAGCGCGAGTGACGTAAACGCGAGCAATGCGCGAGTAGAACGAGCCAAAAGAGAACTGAAACAGGAGAGTCTCAGCGCCGGAAGGAGTCCGTTAGTATACCAGAGTTTTCTTTGCCTCTCGAAATTCCATCGTCGAAACGACACGATCGCCTTCTTTATTCGAATCCAATGAATTTTCTCGTAGGATAAATCAAAATTGGAGAATAGCATCTGGCATGGAGATTCGGCCAAAGATAGCTTTATCCGTGCAAAGACGCAACAGCAGCAGTAGCAGCACCAGTAGTGGCAGTAGCACCAACAACAGCAACAACAGCAGCGACGGCGGTAGCAACGTAAGCAGCGTTGCCGGTAGCAACGGTACCGGCGGTAGTAGCAGCAACGACAACGAGGACGGAAATAGAAACGGGAATGCGAAGGAAAATGGAAACGGAAAGGGAAACGGAAACGGAAACGGTAATAGAAACGGTTCGTCCGTGTCGTCGATCACGCGAAGCGCCAGATCATCCGAAGACGATATCACCTTGAACGAGATGATGGGAAAATTCGACGAAAGTTACGTTTACGAGAAGGAGACGGACATTTTGTCCGACAGCGATCCGACCGATTGCGAGGACTACATCGAATCTCTGTCCGATCTCGACGCCGTTAGAGACGGTGCCGACGAGAACGATCCTCTCGGCAACGATGATTTCGACTATATCGACAACGGTTCGTTCCTCGATCTCGACAATCTCGATTGTACCGGACGTTTCACCAACACCGGACACTGTACTTATTTCGCGTTCGCCGGTGAACTCGCTCGACGCAGCAGCAAACTGCGAGAGTCGTTGATGAAGCGGAGGAACAGAGAGGACGCGGCGACTGCGGCCGCGGCGGCGATGCTTCAGAGGTAAGGAAGGCGTAACGTGCATGCGGAAATTCTATTTCCTGTCGGCGATGAAACGCGTCATTCTGTTCGCAGAACGATCAGCGCGAAGAATACCGCGAAGAAGCAAACAGCGAGACACAAGAAGCAACCAACGGACGAGAAGCAACCAACGTCGAGCGAAAAACGGAAAAAGAGATCGTCGCAACGCAGGAAATCGAACGTCGACAAACGCAATCCGAATACCACCGTAACAGGAGTCATTGGTCGCAGTAACGATCGTAACGGTGGTGACGACGACCACGACGACGACGACAACGACGACGACAACGACGACGACGACGACGACGACGACGACGACGACGACGACGACGACGACGAAGAAGAAACGGCGGCAAACTTGAACCGCGTGCTGGTCGAGAGAATGCTGCTTAAAAACTCGGGCTTCAATCAGGGTAGTAGAAGCGTCGGTGGTACGCCGATTTGTTTGCGTCGCAAGAAACAAAATTGCGACGTGAACAAAAATTTGTCACCGTTGCGAACGACCGACGAACGATCGTCTGCCGGCCGGCTCGTCACCGGTGGTGATCTCGACGTCGTCAAGAGACGTTCCAACTCGGTACGCGAGCGCGCTCTAATTTCTACCTATCTACGTATATCGGCCTATGCTACGTATACCGATTATACCGATATATCGGTCCTCTTTTTTTTTCTTTCGATCTACAGGTGAGCTACGTGAACAACGGAAACCTCGGCGTCAGGCGGCGGCTAACTACCACCGACAACAACACCTATATGACAACGTTCGCCTCCGAGATCGCTCTGATCGAGGCCGATAAGGAAGCGGACAAAAAGTATCGAGAATTGATCCTCGAGGCAGAGAACATTTTGGTGAACATGCAAAAGAATCAAACCATCCTACCCATCGTACCCTCGTCACCCTCGCGAAAGTTTCACAACGGACTGACGAACAAACGGGTGGAACTCATCAAAAATACAGAGCTGAATATCGAACTTGCCCTCTCCAAGAGTCGCAACTCGCAGCCGGAATTGCAGAGCGGCAGCATCAAGGATCTCGAGCATACCAGTCCCAAGAGGCAGCAATTCGTTCAACCGTGTTCCCCGATGCGACGATTCGTCGAGCGAAACGTTGTTTCCCCGTCGGTTTTCCCCTGCACGACGGCGACAACGTTCCAGTCGAGCTCGATCAAATGCTCCTCCATCGACTGCCCTCTCGTTTCGAGAAGAAAGGCGACGGCGACGATGAGCCAACGGCAGTCACCCGAGAAAAGTACGCTTCGTTGCTCTCGGCCGAGCAACGTCTACGAGACTCGGGACCCCGATGATTACGATGGACGGCGGCGAGTGAACACGAGAATGGCGACCACGATCGATTCACCATCGGCAGCCACGACGATGCTCAATTGCAACGGTATCGTCGATTCGGATCGGTGCGCCACGCGCTCTCAAACTTCCCCGTACCTCGTCAACGGTCCTCGTTGCGCCTTTTTATCGCACACGGATTCTTTCCCCGGTGTAAGTCGACGAGAACTTCGCACCTCGAGAACGTCGCTCAACGCCGTAACCAAGGAGGAGGGAGTAACGTCGAGTTCCTCGGACTCGGAGGAGAGATGCGACGTCAGGAGGCGAGCAGCAGCGCCTCTGATGACTTTCAGGTTAGCGCGTCGAACGCGCTGCTACGTTCTTGATACACTCACGTTTCCCTGTATCCGCCGATTTTCTCAGAGGCGTAGCAATATTTTAAACAACGCTATTTTTCGTCTTTGCAGGTCGGTCGATATGGGTCCCATAAAGGAAGGATCCTCCTATTGTCCGCAAAGCGAACCGGTCAAAAGGAAGGTGTACGCAGGCAGTGCTACCTATGGCAGGATACAAAAGACTTTAGGGGAGCACGTGACGTTGAGAAATTCGGACGGGGATACCGCCACCGACGATACCGGTAAACAAATCGTACGATAAATCGTGACAAGTATACGCAACCGTCTGGTCTACGCTATTCCTATGGTTCACAGATGATTCGAGGAGATCTCTGAAAGAAAAAGTGGCCAGGCTTCGGCAAGAACGATTGGCCGCGAACGCGTCCGTAAACGCTCAGGATTCGCGGATCTTTCAGCATCGATTGTCCCGACTGCGAAGGCAAATGCTGATGCAAACGATCGAGGGTCTGAAGCGAAGTCTCGAGGATCAGTCCGCGACTTTGAAGCAGACGTGTTTGGAACCGGTAATGACCGATCGAATGCCCTGAACCGATCGCGAAATCGTAAAGAATCGACATCTGCTCGTAAAATTGGCTCGCGATCGGCGAATCCGGCCGGTCGTGCGTCGCTGTGGAACGATCACGACGACGGCGACGACGACGATTCGCGCATCGAAGATCATCCGATCCGCGACGAACAACTTAGGCGCGACACACGGTTACGCGCTCCTCGTCGTGTAACGGTTCTGCCGAATTGTAACGCGTGGCGTTGATGCTCACGAAACGCGTCGAGTCACCGTGAAACGAACGACGATGATCGACGCGATCTAACCGAATTTCTATCTATCTATCTATCTATCTATCTATCTATCTATTCGTTTAGAAGGGAATCGATCTATTTTTCTGCCTGTTTATACGGTATAATAAGGGTGTCAAAATTAAGAATATGAAATATTTTCTGGGCATTGTTCTCGCGTTTTTTGCTCGACGTGTTAAAAATGATTACGCCGCCGCGATTGTACGCGATCCATTCGAGTCGTTTCCAACGAAGAAATCGTATCCAGTGGAACAAAAACCGACGAATATCTTTTTCAATTTTCTGTTCTTTACGATCAATGAATTTCCTCTTATCGCGATTTCTTTTTCTTCGCCTCTTTTCTCTTTTGTCTTTTTGTTTTCTTTTTTTATACTTTTCCTTTAACTTTTAACCATCACAAACGATTCGCGTACTTTCACGGGCCTATTCGTAGATTAATTCTCGCGTCGACAGCATGATGCGCCGGTATCCCAATTTTCTCGTACATATACATATATATTAACTCGTAATGTTCCTATTTCTACTTCATACTTGCTACTTGCGAACATAAACTGTCAAAGTAACAACGGACTAGGAGCAAAGTTGTCGTCGATTCCGTCGATCGGTCGGAACATACATTTCCCGTTAGTATACCAAAGATAATAATCTAGCACGGTAGTATAGAATCGTTTAGTTGATAATAGCATCATATGCTATATAGACGTTCATAATATTAGAAAGCTACTACTACAATGTTTTCTTCCGGGTTTCGTAGAAAAATGATATTGATTCGCGTGGAGAAATCGTCGAGAGATCTTCCAAGATCGTCAGAATCGAATTCTTACCGTCGACGATCGGTTCGATACGTTGCGTAAAATATAATTCACTCTCTCTCTCTCTCTCTCTCCTCCCTCTTTCCCCCTCCCTCCCTCCCTCTCTCTCTCTCCCTCCCTCCCTCTCTCTCTCTCCCTCCCTCCCTCCCTCTCTCTCGCTCTCTCGCTCTCGCTGGTACGACGTCGACGATATTCAACTCTGACGGTCTAACAGACGAAAAATACTTTCAGTCACGGTGATATTTTTGTGAGAATAGACTGATAGCGTTATCGACATATTATATCTTTAGACTTAAGCGTTCGATGACAATTATTTCTTTGTGATTTACATATACGTTTCGAGTTCTCTCTCGGTAAGAGACGACAGTTCGTAATACGCACACAATATTTATGTTTGTGTTAGATGTGCTAGAGACCATAGTAAAAGATGTTAGAGAACAATAGTGGTAGCGAATACTAGTACGCTAGCTAGTTAGCCAGTTATCGACTATACAATGTCGTAATATCGTTTCTTTTTTTTTTTTTTATCTTTTTTTTTTTTTTTCCTTCTTGATCATCCTCTCTTGTGATTTATCTGCCCGTTTCGTTGGGAACTGTGATTGCAACTTTCTTAGCCAGTTTTAAAGTTAACGCCGTAACACGTGAAATACCTATTAATTTCACAGTGAATCACGGTTGGCTCAGGTCAATTCATTCGCAACTTTTTTTTACCCGATACGTGTGTGTATCCATATACTCGTATACATATACACGCATATATGTATATATGTTTAATTTTTCGTTCGAGAAGATTTAATTTCTACTTTATTTTTACTTTATACAAGTAAACGAATATTGTTATCGTCATTGCCATCATCAACATCGTCATCGTCGTTATTATCATCATTGTCATTATTATTGCGACTATAATTTTCTTGCGCGGAGAAGCTCGTTCCGGTCTGAATTAGCGTGAACGTGATATGTCAAGTTTATTCCGATGCGTTACTACGAAAATTTCCTAACCGAATATTGTTGTTCAATATGACGACTTTATATTACACTATTGTCGCCATCACCATTATCATCATCATTCATCATTCATCGTTCATCATTCATCATTCATCATTCATCATTCATCATTCATCATTCATCATTCATCATTCATCATTATCGTTATTATTACTAGTACTATTATTATTGTTTAGCAGTGTCATCATCATCATCATCATCATCATCATCGTCGTCGTCTTTATGGTTTTCATTAGCTTAACTAATTAAGTAGACCGAAACATTCCGAAGGTAAGTACGCACTAAAGAACGAGTTCTAATCGCATAGTTGACTGGTCTTGTTCAAACTCTTCTATGGCTTGTTGATTGGTTAACGAATAAAATTTTCAATCTCCCCCCTGCTAACGCGCAATGCTAGTCACCCGGTTATTCAGGTGCAGGGTATAATCGGCAATATTCAATCAACTTGGAAGAGTTATAAAATTATTGTTGCAAATTTCCTCTGTACTAAACCATTTACGAGGTTAAATGGTCTTTTTTTATATGATTATGAATAAATTATATTACGTCGTTGGAAATGTGCATTCGTTTATCTTGGTTTTCTTTCCTACACGATTTAACGATGTCGCTAACTACCGTAGATCGTCTTACTTTTTCTTTGCCTAGCTTAGTAGTAGCAATAGCAAGTATCCGTCCTGTTCATATTATAAATATGTATTTATTGTACTATAGTAGATTTGTGTATACATGAATGTGCAAGAACGTGTAAATCATATTCTACGTTTTCAATGGCAACAAACAAATAGCTTTTTATTGTCTAGTTTAGAAAATTACAAATTTCAAATCAATATAGGCGGCACCTTTCGATGTCTCTGCTTACATAACTATTTAAATATATGTATGCGCAGTACACGCGCAGATTACACCTGTATGTACGTTGAAACAAATTGTTTAACAGAATAATACCATTAAAGTAGAGTATCAGCCTGATAGTGAAAAGACGAGAAGCAAACAAGAAAGAGACACGAAGCTAAAAGAGAACCTGTCACCTCTATCTTTGTAAAATTTATATTGAATTCAAAGTATTTCTATTTTTCGTAGAATATCCCATTATGCGTGAATTGATCGCAGTAACAACAAGCACTTAAAAGACTTATTATTTCATTCTTTCAAATCTGTGTTCTATTTCATAAATTCCAACAGGTTCTTTAATCTTGTCGCAATAATCAACCCACTCTCCTTCGCTTAAATCTACGTCTGTAAATACTTTTCCATCGTTTACGGCTTTGGCAGTCCATCCTTCTCTTGCTGAGAAATCACTAGGTTCGAGGCCTCGACAATCGAATATCGCTATCGTTTGGAATTTCTCCTGATCGTTCGCTAGGATCGATTTGATGGAATCCTCCAAGATGCTCATGGAATTATCGCGAGAACAAAGTTTGCATTTGCTCGCAAAATGATTCACCGAGTTTCCTCTTTGGCTTGGAATGGACTCGCTCAAGGATACGTAATTCCATTTTTCTGATACTTCGCCACAGTTGCAGCAAGTAAATTTGAGGTACCATCTAAATTCTGTTCCCGATGGTTTCAGTTCCTCTATATTTTCTAACGTAGCTTTTATCTGAAATGCTATCTTTACCATTCTGATAAGATCTAGCTCTCTAACTTTACGACAGTTCCACGCTTGCCTTGATGTTTCCTATATTATTATATGTATGTCCTATATTATTATTATTATATTATATGTATATTTATTAAAATAATATAACCTTATTGAGGTTATGTTACAAACGAATGATTCGTAAATGTACAAACGATATTTCTTTCTATACAATTAATTGCACAAGTAACAACACATGGACACTTTTGCACAAATTGTCTCGTTTGTATACTATACTATCAATCGAGAGCTACTTTTAAACAAAGTATTATAAACGTATCGTAAATGATTAAAGTAGAATTTGAATCGTGTACGTGCGCATGAGTACAATGCCCGTTGGTAATGTAGAAAGTGATTTAACGAATATTCTACAATTTAGTTTTTCATCTATAACCATACATTTATTCAATGTACATTTATTACACGAGTCAGTGCTTTGGCGATGGTCTAATCAGGTCTCGTACAAAAGTGATCACGTTGTTCGTAGCCTGGATGTTTATGAATAGCGGACAAAAGGAACAAGCATGAGACAAACGACTTTTCTTTCTGCAGTTTGTTTCTATATTCTAACCGTGTATTCTAATGCAGAAGATATTTTAGGTTGTGGTGGATTTTTAAAAAGTCATATCGATATCGATTTTTCTAAAGTACAAATAAAGTTGTGAGTAGTTTATCGAGCAGTTCCTGATCAAATCAAATTACGACGCGAATTACGATAGATAATGATTTAAACTTTCAACCTATTTAGATATACAAAATCTGGTAGCCTCAAAGATTCTACAGAGTGTGCCCCTAACAATGGATATTATTTCCTTCCTTTATACGATAAAGGGGAATACGTTTTGAAGGTAATAAGAAACGATACAAGAAAACTTAATTAAACGGATTAATTAAAGTGTCATTGTATCTAGTTTTGAATATTAGTTTTCTGTTTATATATATTTAGGTGGATCCACCTAGAGGATGGAGTTTTGAGCCTACAGAAATTTTATTGTTCGTAGATGGAACTATAGATGCCTGCAGTCGGGGCAAAGATATTAATTTTACCTTCAAAGGTTTTGGTATCACAGGCAGGGTAAACTATCCATGTGAAATACGTTTTATACAAAATCTAATATATATGGAGCGATAAAAATTGTTCTATGAATTATTGGCAATATTGTTAAGAAATATAATACAATTTAGGTTACCAGTTTAGGATCGGATCTTGGTCCTAAAGGTGTTACAATATCATTGTATAAAGAAAGCAACGAGCAAGTTCCTGTTGATACAACGGTTACCACGGAAGGTGGCATATTTTATTTTACCCCCGTACAACCTGGACAATATGTGCTTGTTGCGTCCCATCCCATGTGAGTATCATCAGATTTGACTTAATTGTCTTACGAGACATATCACACTGTGTTACTTTATTCTTTAGATGGATGTTGAAAGTAAATACCGTGAAAATAACGGTACGAGAAACCAACGCGGAACTTCCTGACGATAGTCTGATAATTTATGGATACGATGTGAGCGGTCGAGTTACCAGCGAAGAAGAAGCAGTTAGCGGCGTAACATTTATACTGTTTGGAGTAAGAGTTCCTTATATTTTTCTTTCTGATATTTCTCCTGCGCACCTTGCAAAATTAACAAAATTTGATCCATTTGTCTTGCGTTTGCTTAGAACGGTGTAACTAGGAATTGCGCAACGACACCCATAAGCAAAGATCTCGAATCTAGAAAGCCACTTTGTCACGTTTCATCGGATAAAAGTGGTAAATTCATGTTTCCGAGTTTATCACCTGGCGAATATAAACTTGTTCCATATTATATCGGTACTCAAACTAAATTTGATGTTCAACCGCCTGAATTGTCGTTCAAAGTGAATCACAACAGCCTCCTATTACGTCAAGAATTTAAAGTTACCGGTTTTACGGTAAATGGTATCGTCCGTACCGCTATCAATGGAGATCCTTTACCAGGAGCGAAAGTTTTACTTTCTCAAAAGCAAATCGCTATAACGAATGAACACGGAAAATATGTATTGGATAATATAAAAACCGGTCAATATATTCTGAAAGCTGAAAGCGGTAAGCCAAGTTTAAGCTCAATTATTGCCTTTCTGCGGAAAATACGAATTTCAGTTATTTATCTTGCGTTTCACTTCCTATAACGCTCAGAGGACTTACTGTTCGATGACAAATCGATCAGAGTCTCTGCCAATTCTCCGGAACTTCCCGTTTTGATACCAGCAGCGTATAAAGTTCGTGGCAAAGTTACTTTATCGATGGAGGGAGTTTTAGATAATCGAAAAGTTTTTATCCAGAACACGGCTTCCACGTTTGTCAAAGAAATTGGAATAGATGCAATAACAGGTGAATTTTCCACCTATCTGACTCCTGATACGTATCAATTAAGCGTTATTGTAAGCGCGGAAGAGAGAGCTAGAGGTCTACAGTAAGTTCATTGTCGTTGGCCTTTTGCATTTTTATTCTGGTTTCTCGATATCTCTTGACATTGATGCGTTTTCAGATTTTTCCCACTGCAAGAAACCATCTACGTGTCGTCCCGACCGGTGGACAACATTAACTTTTTACAATTAAAAGCTACGTTAACAGGAACGGTAAAGTGTTTACCAGAAACCGATTGCAGTCAGGCATCCGTAACGTTGAAGGTACTGGACGGTATCATGATAAAGACAATTCAAACAAAAGGTTAGATTTTATTTTATCTCATACCTTTCGTATCTGATTGTTGTTGATCTCTTGCTTTTGGAAATTCTGCGACGATAAGCACGCGTTGAAATAAAAGAATAAATTTTATTTCACACTTCAATGACACGGAACACTATAGAACAATTAATTACAACTCGTTCTTATCGTCGTGGTCGTATGGAGCAATTGATCCACTCGACACTACCGTTTTGTCTGTAAAGTTTCCTTTTATCATGCAGCTGGCCAGTACCAATTTATGGACGTATTACCCGGCCATTACGAGGTGTTAATAGACAATGATGTTTTTTGTTGGGCGAATCCCAGCTATAGAATCTCTGTAACTTCAGAACGATTCGAATTACCGCCCTTTGAACAAATTGGATTTTCTGTCACTTTCATATCCTCTCACGACACCGCGGTTGAATATTCGAAGGCAGATGAATCGAAAAAATTAACGTTAGCTCTGAACAAAGGAAGCACAAAGCATTGCGTATCAGAACCTGGAATGTATATATTTACGCCAAAGAGTTGCCACGTTTATGAGAAATTGTCTCACACGTGGGATACGAACACTGTTTTGCCTATTTTATTACATTCGACGGAGCATAGTCATATAGGAAACATTTTAAGTCGATCAGCGTCAGATGGAATTAAAGTAAAAATCGAGAATGCAGTGGGTGAGGTTATAATGTAAGTGAACATGTACCGTATATTTATGCAACTTTATTGTATCTTTACATTTCACATCTGACTCGATTCGTTAATGTTTGCGTCATTTCTATTACACAGGCTTGGTCCATTGAAATCAACGCGTCACGAAGATTTGTATAAATATGAATTCGAATTTAAGGCAAGAACAGATAACGTTTATACAATAACACCGTTATCAAATATCCTTCTATTCAGTCCGATGTCGCTGAAGGTGTTAGGTGTGAACGATTGCCAAGACGATAT
This sequence comes from Bombus dahlbomii, assembly GCA_037178635.1. Classification (NCBI taxonomy): domain Eukaryota; kingdom Metazoa; phylum Arthropoda; class Insecta; order Hymenoptera; family Apidae; genus Bombus; species Bombus dahlbomii. The sequence continues at coordinate 1,821,717 of CM074104.1, read as the reverse complement.
TGCTACGTTTATGGGCGACTTAGGGAAGGTGAGTGCTGTAATTGTTCGCTTAAAGTGCTTAAGTAAGTTCGCTCAAATTCCTCGTCACGATCGGTGTACATGTTACCGTTTACATCTTGCTGCGTATCGTACAGATAATTGCCGGTAGAATCAATCCACCACTGGAAGGAGTTACCGTGAAAATATTTGGTAATGACAAAGCTGTACCTGTACACACGCTGGACACGCAAAAAGATGGAACGTACAATATCGGTCCTTTGGATGGGGAAATAGAATACAGGTACACACGCGTCATTCTATATCTTTTTTTTTTTTTTTTTTCCTGTTTCATTCGTTTATAATTCTTCGCTGTTTGTTTATCAGCGTTACTGCGGAGAAAGAAGGATTCGTGATCACTGGGCCTGATTCCAACGGAGTATTCGCAGCTCACAAATTGGCTGAAATCATAGTACAGGTTTCCGACCAAGCTGACAATGTTTCTTTACAGGTACGTACGGAATCTGGGGCGACTAAACTCGATAACAAATTATGTAATTGGATTTGATTATTGCTATATATAGGGTGTCCTACTGTCATTGTCCGGCGAACAAAGTTATCGAAAGAACAGCATTACCGGCGAGAATGGAAAGTTCATCTTCAATTCTTTGTCCCCTGGCGAATACTATTTGAGACCCATAATGAAGGAATACCGTTTCGATCCTCCGTCGAAAATGATCAAAGTCGTCGAAGGTGCCACGGTAAAGATTGATCTATACGGGAAAAAGGTCGCGTTTAGCGCGTACGGTTCCGTGACATCGTTAAACGGTGAACCTGAAGCCGGGTTGCTGGTCGAAGTTCAGGGACAAGGAGACTGTGATAACCTTCAAGAAGAAGCGACCACGGAGGAGGACGGTAGCTTTAGAATCCGGGGTCTTCAGCCAACGGTAAGCGAAATCTCTGCTTGTAATTTAAATTTATTCGTTTTTTACGTCTTTGTCTCGATCAAGAGATATCCGTCCTTTCAAAACTGTTTCAACAACACAGCAATTGAAAGCAATCTGTCGTCCTTTCTTTCATACAGTGTACCTACGCATTCCGTCTGAAACCGAACGCCGAAGTTAACGCGCACATTCAACGTACTAGTCCCATCTCAACGTTGATACAAACTTCGTCGGACATTCGAGGTCTTCGATTGGTTGCGTTTCATCCTATAGCGCGTACCGAAGTCTCGGTACACGTCCTGTCCATGCAACCAGAACACTATCGTACATTGAAGGTAAAACTATGCAGAGAAGATACACCCGATTCTCCGATACACTCGTCAAGATTAAATACCCAGCAATTGAGTAAGGTCGGTAGCACTTACAATGCTGGTTTCCTGGTCCATTTGCCTCTGTTACATGCAGACGGTAAAAAGTACTTTGTACAATTAGAATCTTCGTTGTCTCGTGCGTTACACAAGTATAAAACCATACCCTTTTATTTCGAGGCGAATTCATCGTTCAAGTATGTAAAATTAACATTCAACGCGGAACGTAAGGTCGATCATGGTGATATGAATCAAACGTCCGTAGTCACGTTACCTTTTATCATGTTTATCACAGTCGCGTTCTTCAATCGGGAAAAATTATGGTTATGGTTGAACGCTTTAATCGAAAGGTGGCCAAAATCGGCGCCGATTTCGAGAACCCCGATACAAGCGATTCCTGTCGATCCGAGAGCGGACGATATCATAGTCGAACAAATAATGAATATTAACAAAAAGAAAACCAAACCACGCAAGGTGTAATTATTATCGATTTTTTGATATTTCGTTTCGCGATATTTTCAGTAGCGTTACGATGTTTAATGCGCTCGCGAACGCGCGATACGATCTCTTGTCGATCGATGATCGATCTCGTTGCACTTTATATGTACTGTATACATTATGTACGTGGATCGATTTAGCCGATACGCCGACTTTCAAGATGAAATGTTCGTTACTGCGTTTCTAAGGTATATATGTCACTCTCGTAGATAATTATATTTTTAATATGCTAATATAATAAACATAATTTTACTTTTTTACGTTTCGGTACGATAACGATTGTCCAAACGATAACATCATACTTCTATGGTGATCACGGAGCAATAAACGCCTAAAAAACAGAAGATAAGAAACTTTTCTATAAAAACTACTTGCGTACTACTATTGGCGTACTTACTATAGGATTGACGTTGTACATGCATTTCATAAACATGAAAGTTTTTTCGCATTTATCTTCTGCGTCTAAAAAAATAATGTTCAAAATGATAGATTTATAGCGCAGATAAACTCGCGATCGATGAAATACTTACCGACGTCCTTGCAACTATCGATCATCTCGTTACCTATCTCTTTGTAAACATCTGGAATTACTTGTTTCATTATGTTGTATCTTATTTTGCCATTCTTGTCCATCTGTACTATGCAAAACGACAATACTCTTTTATAGGAAACGCGATATTATTGTCCAGCTAAGAAATATAATGCGTCAACATCGAACTTTACCATGTTAAACTTTTGTAGAACGCATTTAAAGTAACACTTCAGATTCTCATCTTCAGGAAATTCTCCGTATTCCGTACCTTCGATGGCCTCTGTAAAAGAGAATCGTCGTTAGATTTTAAACGACGCAAAGAAACGACATAGAAAAAAAAAAAAAAAAAAAAAAAAGAATCTGTGAAAAGCGTCGCTACGCATTTCGCCAACTTACCAAGAGTCGTTTTACTTTCCACGATACACTTCTTTCTATGTATGGATGTCATTCTCCTGAAGCCTTCGGGATCCGACTTGTTCGTACAACATTCGGGTCATTTCCATTAAGAATGTAAAAAAATAGCGAATCGAGATACCTGTTACAATACTTACGGATATGGCATCTCCGTGGACGAAAACGAATTGAAACGTTAGAAGACAAATCAAAGACATGGAAACTGCCGTGGCTGCCATTTCTCCAGTAATTCGTTGCCGTCGATGAAAATATTACAAATTCGACCACGCACGTCGGAAACGTCGAAGACACCGGAGTCGACTCTATACCGGTGCTACGAATTCGTACCATTTATAGACGTCCACTTTTCACTTCAACCGGCTAAAAGGATCGGTTGACGTAATTTCATATTCATACGGCCATACAATTATTTGATTTTACTCGGCAAACAAACACGCCATCTTCTTCGTCCGATCGGACGATGTGTTTATCTAATGATAGCGTCTAAAAGCTAAAGGAGAAGTTAAGCCCCAACAACAATAGACATTTAGCGTAAATACAGCCGTGTAAATTGCAACAAGGGCACAATTATCGAACTCGTAGCCGGCGAACAGTAAAATACAGACTAACGCAAAACGTTCAATTAATGTTCGAATTTCGTGCAATCGAGCATGTTTCTAGCTACTTTAATTACTTCCTGCTATCCAACGTATAGATCTCGAGATTGCACCAACATACTCGCCATTTTCTATATAAGGGAAACGTTGTATATCGTCTAGGCAACATCTTACGGATAGCAAGGTTATCGTCGATATGTTGTTTCGATTCGAAGAAGAAAATGCGTCACGACAATACGAACGAAGCGTATTTCGTTCGCAGGCTATTCCTTTCATTTGTATCGCGCACATTTAATCGCGACCTCAATTGCCAATTGGATCATGCGAGCATCGGAAGTCGCGATCAACTGGATAGTTTGAACGATCACACCAGTTTCGTATCGTCTCGACACCTTTCAGCGATATATAACCGAGGCGGACGAACAGGGAATAGAGAATAGGGAAACGTTGACATGATGGAAACAGTAAGACAAAACAGTAACGCGAATGACTAATGTCTCTTTCTTTTATTAACATTTCGTACAGAAAGCCGTCTACTCGTTTGAATGGGTAACAATTTTGTTACGCGATAAGGCGAAACACAATTCAACCCCAGTTTTTATTCGTTCGATGAGATAGTTGCATCGCTTCCGTCCGATGTTCGATTCAAATGAAACTCGGTTAAAACAGATAGTACGTCTGAAACACAGGCGCGAACAAGTCACTGACAAGATCAGAACGATAAACGAAACTATCGTTCGTTGAATCAGAATTATGTACTCACCCGCGGTGATGATTCCGCGTAACATTTGTTAAACCTGTACGCGTACTCGCAATTGTCACCTTTAGCTAAAAGAACGATCGATTAACGACCGAAATGATCGTGCACGATTCGATTAATCGTATGCCATCGAGATAAAACTGGTCGAGTGTCGTTTTGTCGTATAAGCGATGGTTTTGGGAAATGGATGTACAGGAAGGAACATGGAGAGGTTTCAAAAATGCTTCGATCGATCATTAAGACGAAAAATATAATAAATAGAATATAGATACCCAAATATTTACCGATCCCCTTGCACTCGCTGATCGCTTTCTGTACCTCTGCCCTGTAAGCTGGTATTCTTTGGAAAAACGTGAGCATGCCGTTCAAGCTGAGTTCTCTCTTGTCATCGACTAGCCCGAATTGTTCCCACAAACAGTACATGTAACACTGCGAACCAAAGAGAGAGCGCTTCTTTCTTTTCCGCTGATTAAGTTGCCCAAAACCGCGGACATGCCGCGACACACCGACTTGCCAACTTTACCAATGTATTATTACCTTCAATTGACGTGTTTCGGGCCACTGACCATTCCTCACTGCCTCTATATCCACTGAAACAGACAACAACCGAATCAGATTTATTTATTTATTGATTAAACGAAGCGTCGTTCAATCGCTACTCGACGAGATCCTACCTGTCGCCACCCCTGTCTGTGTTTGACAAGCATTCACCACGCTAGCTGCTGTTGCGATCATTTCGTCCGAAACGAAACTCGGTCGCGTCTATGAAACATATTTTTTTTTTTTTTTTTTCTTTTTTTCTTATTTTTAATCCTCTCGAGTTCGAATCAGATCGAAATAATTACTGTCTATCTTTTGATCTATCCGTTTCTTTTTCCTTTTCTTGCATGCATATCCTTAGCCAAAGCTCGATGCGCGCGCGATCGCCACTGCAACCGCGCGACCATCGTTCTTCCTGCTTCTTTCGAATTTCACAAGTAAAAACAAACATCGAATAGATCGAACAGATTGATTGCGAAGAGCAAGACGAGAAGAGGATATTATAAACGCGATATGATGTATTACGTACCCCACAACGAACTACCGGCAATCGAATCCAACAGACGATCAACAAGCTCAACAATACCGTGTAATTCATGATTTGCATCTGATATCGGAACGATACAAGTTGGAGAGAAATCTCGGAACGACTGATTTCCAATCGAAGCTAATCACGAATGAAATAACGTGGTCTGGACGATCCGACGTTACGTTCGGAGGGCGAGAAAGAGCGATGACGATTAGCGATGTCGGTGAGCGCGAGGGCGCGACTGAACGTCTACGGTCGACGGCGATGGATCGACCGAACAAGGGGGAGATCTCTCCACCTCGAAATCTCATGTCGCCACCTTCGCTGCGAAATTTAGTTCACGCTGTACACTCGTTCGATTATATCCCTCGTTCCGTTGATAGATGACAAAACGGATCGTGTCTTTGCCTAACTTGCCTTCGATCATCGTATCGATCATCTTGTCAAACTATTTCTCGAACCCACGATTAAACCGTCTCTTCAAAGTCGAAAGGCACACGGGTTAACGAACCTTTCGATCCTACATATATAGGCCAGGGTGTACGCATAAATGCAGATTTGATTGGCGGATATTACCATTTTGCGATCTGACCCTATGTAATTCCTCTTATCTCTAACACATCCAACCGATTCAAATGACTCGTTTCGTTCCTATTCATTCGTCGTTTACAAATTGCAAAAGAACGAAGCTTATTCACAGCTACCGTCGAACGAGAACCAAATACCAACAAACGAAAACGCATCGTTCGCTCAGCTCTTTACCCCAGAACTTCATCTATCTCGTTGATCGCCGATAAACTTTTCGTCTTTAATTTTATTTCTAAGTTCACTCGCAGCAACGAAATTGGAGTTGCACAATCGATAGGCAGTTATAAAATCGTGTGTTGTGATTTTTGATTCGCAATCGCTTATTTCCGACAAATTATCTCAACAACGGCTGGAACAAAGGAAAAGAACGAGAAATGTTTTGTAAAATATTCGCGCCAAAATACAAATAAACGTGCACCTAACGTATCTATTCAACGCGCGAATCACGCGTCAAATAAGCAAGGGAAGCATTTCGTGGGTCAATACAATTCCGGCGAAGGTAGGCGAATATAACCGAACGAATCCTCAGTAACGTTGTCTCGAGTACAGTCGCCTTTTAAAATTATTGACCATTGACTTGGCCGAACACGAGCCGTAGTAATACTGATACATATACATATATATATATATATATATACACACACACATATATATACACACATATATTAGTCATCGAAAGAACGAGGTCATTCTACGAAATTTGCACAATGATCGTTAACTCAATGTCCGTCGAAATGTCGTGTTTGTCGCGTGATCAATTTTCTCATTTAACATAACCTTTTTAACGATTGTATCTTTCCCGCTGCTCGCGGATATACAGTCAGCTGATTTAGTATTGACGGAATATAAGACGTTCTTTTTCGATAGAATAACAGGTAAATTTGATTAGATTTGCAAAAGATCTTCCTTCGGGCGTTCGTTTATTTGGAAATCTTTCAGACGGATGAAATTTGCTCGATTTTCCACGGATGAAACGATTCCGACAAGCTGTTGGCGGTCGATGACATACACAGTACAGTCTGACCGAATTAATATTGACGCATTCTGACGCACGTTTGTTTCAGTTCCTAAATTGAAAACATTTCAAAGTCTAAATAGCGATCATTACGTGATTTTGCTGTGTCGCGTTTCAAATATTTCCTCAAAGAGAAGGAGTTTTTAAACAGCGATGCTTCGACGAATTTGGGATCGTGAAAGACAAAACAAGGACAAACGAATCTCGACAGACTGTACAGCTGAAGTTGTATTGACTACAGCGTTTTCTTCGAGCGACTGCATTTCGGCCAAAACGAGGTATACAACGGATATCGAGAGTGAAAATATAAAGTGCCGTCGATGATTTGCAACACTGAACGAATGATCTCAATTGGAAGAAGATAATCAAGGTAAATTTATCGAATGAAGTCGAGTTCGTTGAACGTTCCAATTGCATTCCGTCGACGCCAACATTTCGATCCGTCTCTAGCACGATACCATGTCGAAGACAAGAAAGAAACAATGCTTTTTAAAATACGTTCGTAGCAGAACTTCAATCACAAAGTACGAATGATACGATGTGGAAATTTTCGAAATTTGAAGATCGCGCGACGAACGAAAAGGATATCGCAGGAGCCTAATTAAAATTTCGGAAAACTTTCTGATCGAGCACTGCCATTGTCACGTGATCCATTCTATTCTTACGTCACTTTTCGCGTAAAATTTAAAATTTTTTGCGACACTCTTGTCGCTTCTTCTGGATGAAACGATTCGATAACTTGAAACAAAATGGGAAAAACGAGAGGAGTGCATGAAACAACGCCGGAATTAAGAAATCGAATGGTAGGAATGTACGAAGCAGGTTTAGGCCTGCGAGAAATCGCAGCCGCCGTAAATTGTTCGGTACGTAGTTTTCAAAGACTGCATATTACTTTCGATGAAACATACGATATACGATGTATATTGTGTTTTGTTATTTTAGCAACGTACAGTAAAGAGATGGTTAAACAGATTCGACAAAGAAGGCACGGTGGAAACTCGAGAACGATGCGGACGTAAGAGGGCAACAACAGCGGAACAAGATGAAGCAATTGTTCGACTAGCCACACAGACACCGATAACGGCAGCAAAAGCTGTACTTCCTGCTTTAGGACTTACTTGTTCTGTCGATACTATACGCGAAAGGTTACATAAAGCTGGAATTCATAATTGGAGTCCTTCGCGAAAATACATGCAAAGAATCCCACTCGGGTTAGTTTTCTCGATGTTAACGCCACTTTTTAAACGTTAATACCATATTCTGTTTACACCATTCGATTGTGCCTTTCCATTCACAGCGATACGGATGGTGTTGCTATACAACAACCTGTATGGAGACCTACTGGAACGCAATTAGGGAAAAAAAAGTCTTCCAGAGATCCTAATAAGAATGAAAAGAATGCTAGTATAGCTAAAAAGAGAAATCCGCTAAGGAAAATTAGAGCCAAAGATGTTTATGTTGGAGATGGAGCACCAACAGAAAGCGTAAAGTCTTCTAACGAACAACAGGCATTTATATATCAACAACAGAGTGCCTCACAGACAGAAGCCAATGAAATACAAGCACCACCTCAACCTTTACACCCTCAGACAGATTTTGGCAATACTCTGAGTTTAACTCAGGAAACGCAACCTATTTATCAGCATCCTGGTCTGAATATCTCTCAGAATTGGCCCCTAGATTTAGTACAAGGAAGTCATCATTATCCGCAGGTTTGTACAACCTGCTTGTCCTTATATAAACATTCGTTCGATATATCATTTCTTTCTCCAAACATTAGGGTCAACAAAATTCAATATCTCACGAACAAGTAGTTTCCTCTCAGCAGCTTCAAGAATTGCACGCACAACAGGAACGGCAACACCATATCCAACAAGTACAACAAACGATCACGGATCAGACTCATAATCTTGATCAACAACAAGGGCAACTTCAAACAGAAGTTCAGCAGCAACAACAGCAGCATCGTGATCACTTACATTCTCAGTTAACTAGTCCACAAACCAGTACGAATTTAGTTTCTGATAATTCTAATACTCGTGGTTCTCAAGATAATAATCAGTCTTCTAGCATAGAATCTATTCAGGATAAAGTTTCATCGGAACAAGGTAGCACGAGAAATCAACTACAGAAAAGGAAAAAAAAAGGCGGGAAAGCGAAAGGGACATTGGAAACCAGCGTTGAAATTCGAAATCGTATGATCGGCATGTCCGAAGCTGGTTTATCCACGTTATCTATCGCGCTTGCAATCGACAGATCGGTAAGAAGGAACATGTTCGTCTTGATGGATTCACATAATTAAAATCATCTCGAGGGTAGCCGTATACGCAATGCTCGTTATTAAATAGGAACGTACCGTTAAAAGATGGTTAGAACGTTGGCATAAAGAAGGTAACGTGCAAACTAAAGAAAGAAAGGGTCGTCGACGAATCACTACTAAAGAACAAGACGAAGCCATTGTTGCTATGGCTACTCAGCAACCGTTGACCGCAGCTAAACATGTTGCACCTGCTCTGGGTTTAAAATGTAGCGTTGATACAATCAGGGAAAGGCTGCATAAAGCCGGTATACACAGTTGGAAGCTTGGAAAGAAACAAGGGTTAGTATGTTAATTAAGAAACCAAAAAGAGGAAAGTAAAAAAAAAAAAAAAAAAAAAAAAGAGAAGAAGAAAAGAGAAACAAAGGAAAGATTATACTTTAATACACACGTCACATACATACATATACATACATATTTATCCGTATCAAGCAATGGTCAACTATTTTAGAGAAGGAAATGCTGTACATACTGTACACCTTTGGCAACCAAGTGGAAATCGACCGAATAAGCCAAAACTACCGGGCGAGAAGAAGAAAAAGTCAAGCAATAATAAGAAACGTGATCAAGCATCAAACAACACGCAGAAACGATTATCTACTAGAAAAAGAAAATCAGAAGCGGTTCCAGTAAAGATGATTTCACCACCTGCAAACATAATATCGGAACAAACTACTACTTTATCATTCCATAATCCTGGAACAAGTAAGATCTACATACCTTAGCATAATATCATAGTGTATTACTATTGTACGTGTGATCAAAACTAATTGATAATTTTGAAAAACCACTTTTTAGTGGCAAACTATGTTTCAGGTTCTAATATAATACAACCTATTCATAATATTTCCGCACCTCCTTCTACAATTGTTCAATCTCAATCGCATCCGCCAGCAGGTCCTCCGCCAGCATCTCAATCGATACAACCAATCAATTCTATGATGCAACAAAGGCCTGACTGTCGATTAGCACCAGCAATTGTGACACCCGTATCGGGTCAAGGAAATACCGGAGTTGCCTATCCATCGTGTATGGTTGGAAGTAACAGTCACGCAGGACACATGGAACAACCAGATCCTTTAAATTATGAACCGTATATTTGGAGTTTCTAATCATCGATTACACGAATAACATTAAATCACAAACTTCCAAATCACTTTTACAACATATTGTTCCAAATTTTTTAACTTTTTATCACATTGTACAACGTTCGATTAAAAAACTCAAATTATTACATTAACTTTACATTTACATTATTTATGATGGTAACGTGAAGCTAATTTGTGAATCATAAGTCGCATTCATGGAAGTATTTTAAGTATCTTTACGATTGCTAAAATTTGGAATAAAAGCCTCAAATAAATATTATCGAGTAAGTAACGGACTGTAAAAATTGAAAGAGCATGTAAAATTTTAATCGATTATAATTAATCTTTAACATATCCTCATAAATATATGAGTTAATTCGTTAGAGGTAATTAACTTAATTGTTAGTAGATACCGAACAGAATCTGATATTTATGGAAAAAACATTATTCTCTTCGTATTGCTTTTAAGATTGAACGTATCATTTATATGATTATAAATGCAATATCGCAAGATAATGATAAAGTTTTTTGTGCCGAATCGAAATTGTGAAACGAAGAACTTTAAATGTTCACTTTTAACGCATAGCAATGTAATCGACATCCATCCTTTACACGGAAAATAAGTTTTGATGAAATTCATATATGAAGAAAACAATGTTATTTTACTCGAAGTATAAACTTTTATAAAATATTTTTCTTAAATTTAAAGTTATTACTTATTATTAAAAATTAAGTATTAGAAATTATTACTTATCAATCATTATTACCACTATCAATTCCATCGATTTAAAGAATTTTCATGTTGAATGAAACTAATTGAATCAATTTAAGTCAACGTGAAAAAACACGTCAGTATTGTGTAAATATATATTGAGCATATGATCGTAATTAAACAGATATATTGATAAAAATAAAAGAAAAGTTATACAATGTTTATTTTGCTATACAATGTATTTTATCTTTGAATCGTCATTCACAATGTGGTAATGAAATACGTGAAATAAATGACTGTAAAAGTAGAAAATTTGTATTACTATTATTATTATTATTATTGGTATTGTTACTTTTATATTTACAGAAGCTTCAGGGATGAAAACAGATAATCTACAATGTTTTAAACTGTATACTTTTTTTATCCTTACATGCGTATTTCTTATGACTATTCAACGTGTCACTGCAAGAATTTGTCGTGCAAAATGACGTTCTACATTACTTAATATTATGATTTATCACGTGAGTTCCCATATATGTGAAACATTTTTTAATACATCCTCAGGATTGTTTTTATAAAACATAAAGAATCCTTGAATTTGCGCTGGGCTAACCTGTTTGTTTTGCGATATTACAGTTTCTGTGAACTGTTTAGCAAGTTTATTTGCTTTGTCGTCAATATTCCTATAAAATCTCAAAAACATCTGTTCCACTTGTCTTGCGCTACACCAGCCTGAAACCAGAGAACACCACTGATTATGTACCATAAAAATTCGATCCATGTTTTATCGTTTAAAAATATAGTACCTATATACTCTTTTACATCTACTCTACCAGGCCTAACTAACGCAGGATCCAATCTCTCCAAGTAATTGGTTGTCATAAATAGAATTCTTGCTTCCGTAGAAGCAACGCCGTCCAAACAATTTAATAAACCACTAAATGTAACTCTATTCAAACCATCATACGCAGCTTTCACTGTAACAAAATATGCGGAAGTTGATAATGCTTTAATGTAAAAAAAGACTATGTACAATTTTATGAATTTGCTTCAGATTTGCCACCTACTTTCTTTGTTTTCTTCTCGGCTAGCAAATGCGGCATCAATATCTTCCAAAAGAATAATAGTTTGTTGCGGGGCTACCGCTAATAAGTGATTTAATCTATCATCTGTTAAACCTCGCTCTGATAAGTTTAAAACACAAATGCCCAGTTCTAATTCACCAGCTAACGCAGTAATAAACGACGATTTCCCGCAACCCGGAGGGCCATATAATAAGTACCCTCGCCGATACGGAATTCCTACACCATCGGTAAACGTGTTTTGTACTTTGTGCGACGTTTCCCCGTACTATTATTTACATACCACGATCACTATACCATGCAGGATTTGTCATAAATTCACGACAATCGTTTATTATCCTTTCTGCGACCCCAATATCTAAAACGACCGAATCTAGTGGTCTTCGTTTCCTGGGATGTCCAAATTGTCTCCATTCACTTCCCATTGCGGTATACATTATCGTTTTGCCTTCATACTCCTTTAATGCCATCTGTCTGGCTACAAATAAATATTTGTAATTCAATAATTTTTTAGCAATCCTGGCATAGTGAGCTAGCCTCTTACCCTCTTCTAAAATATTAAAATAGATATTTTTATCTCTTCCTAAGGCTGTAAGTTGTACAGTTTCCCATGGTATACCCATTTGTATATCCAATGATTGTTGTTCTCTAGTTCGATCTACCCTTATCCAATTCCCTTCATATCTATTTATTTGAACATTAAACAAATAATTTACATTTAACCCAAATAATATAATATTTCATAATAATACAATTATGAAAACATTTAACTATTACTGTTATTTTAGCCATTATTACAACGTATCATACTTGTCATTGCAAAATGAAATATTGCAGTGATAAGTACAGTTATTTCTAACCTAATAAAATGTGTTCCAATACTTGGTATGAAATCATATCTAGTTTTTATGTGACCTGTTTCTCTTTGCTCGAAACTTGTTTCAACAGACAGATGTTGTGTTTCTTTTGCACCTTTGTGTGTAATCCATTGTAAAAGCCATTGGTAGCTTTTATCACGGCATGGAACTTCTAAAGTGATCATATAATGTCGCCTATGTTTGAAAAAAATTCAACATCATATATTACTGAATGACAGATAAAGTACAATTTGGATGTAAATAATACCTAAATAGTATCATTCCTGCTTGCATTCCTTTTCGTAACATCGCTGCTCCGGCACCTAACCCAAATAAACCAAAACCAGCTCCGAAATATGGATTATCGGATAAAGTTTGCACGTAATCTATTATCGTCATAATGCAATTATTTGTTTCTTTCTTAAACGCAGTAAAAGTATTAAATTGTTTCTATTACACTGCTTCATATGTACCAATCCTTCTTATGATATCAGCATCAGTACCGTTTAACCGTTTTTCATAACATACAGTATTACCTTTTATTTGCATTAGATTTAAAATCGTCTAACTATAAAATAAGTTCTTCTCGATCTATTCTCGTACAATTTGAATACTATACAAAATCATAAGAGAGAAAAAAAAAAATATTTTTTGGTTTAGGTTGCACAAAAGAATCTAGGAAATTTATAGATTTCTTTCAGAAGCACATCGATAGTCCTAGATTAAAAGTTTGCAAGTAATATATTTTTGAAAATGATTCATTCTCTTTAAAAGGAATATATTACTGATATCTGATAGCATATTTTAACAAATCGTTACATATAGATTGTAAAATCTGTAAGTGTGTGCTACGAGTATAATAATCATTACTATACGTACTAATATTACGTATTACCGCGTATAAACTTAAAGATAGCTTACGTAGCCGAACTTTTTCACCAGTACGATACTTCTCGCACGTGCTCTGCATGGATTGGCTATTATTGTTATTCAATTCTTCCGTAATATAAGTTTCATGGTAAATTTAAAGGTACGCAAATTTCATTAAAAGAATCCTTTTCTTCCATATTACGGCATCATAAAAATCTCTTAATTATATTATTCGTATTTTTAATAATTTTTATTATTAACATTTTTTTTTCGTTTTATTGGATAATATAACGTCGATATGAATAGGAAGTTGTATCATTTTGATCTATCAATTATTTGAATGTAATGATAGAAACATATCTTCATAACAATGAATATTGATGTATAATAGATAGAAGTTCGGCTATTTCATTGTATAGCAAATCAAAAGTATAACATTTATTCTTCTTAAATACTAAATATAACAGTATTGTGGCGGAAACATATTTTTCAACTTTGTCGAACCTCTTACTACCTCTTACTACTACTTTTCCCACTATTAATAATCTTGATATTGTTTGCAGATGCGATTAATTATATTTTTTTATTTTTCACTACTGTGTGTGATGTACATTAAAGCAGACAGAAGGGTAAATAAATACGTAACCACTCTAATAGATGCGAAATGGAAAGAAACACCCTTAGCTCTTGAAGCTGCTGAGTATCTAAATGATGAAAATCCAAGTTATTTTTGGAAATTTGTAGATGCTTTTGCCAATTATGATTTAAGAAATGGTAATTTTCATCTATCTTAATCTTCATTAAATTAACAATAACAATATAATTTCATGTTGTTTTCCTTTTTGTAGTTACAGAAAAAAAGAACTATGATGCTGTTATTGCCTTTGCTGAAAAATATTTATCTCAATCAGAGGTAGCATTAATGAAATTGGGTCTGTCTTTACGAATTTATTCGGCACGAGTGGAAATGTTCACACAAATGGCAGAAAATAAAAATGTTTCCATATTTGATTGTTATAATGTAGTGGATGTTGGTGGAGTGTTTACTTGTTCTTTAGAAGAATTAGAGGAACTAGCTAGTCAAGTAGGTGACATGTAAACATTTGACACATGTATTCATTTTAATTGATTTCATTTACTTAAATTGATTTTATTTATATATATTATCACTTATTACATAGGATACTTGGTTACATCCAGATACATATAGTGTAGATCATCGTTATCATACGTCTCAGCAATCAGAAAAAATTATTATATTGTATGGCCAGATTGGAACACCAAAATTCTCAGAATTTCATAACAAATTAAAAAGTCTTACAGAAAATAGAGGAATTAATTATATTTTGCGACATTATTTAAAGGTATTGTAATTATATCTGGTGTAACAGTAATAACAAACTTTTAATGTCTTTTATTATGGTCTATGCAGGACAGAATAGACAAAAATGTACGTTTATCGGGATATGGGGTAGAACTGCAAATGAAGTCTACAGAATATAAAGCAACAGATGATTCGGATATCAAAGATAACGCAGGAAAAGATTCAGAGACCACAAATGACAGCGCAGAAGAAATAGATGGAATTAATTTTGTAACATTAAAGTAAGGTGGTTATATATTAATATGCATATAAATTTGATCTTCACGTTAGTATTAATTCTGAAGCATATATACATTTTCAATTTTTCATTTATTCTGTTTTATCTATTTTTCCGTTCGTTTTCTATTACTACAATTTTGTTTGATCATTTTAGAAATTTGTATCCTGATAAGCAATTAGAGCTGGATAAATTACAAACTCATTTACTTGAAACCAGTCATGAAATTGGTGCCTTAAAAGTGTGGCAGTTTCAAGAATTAAGTCATCAAGCAGCTGAAAGGATAATGAATTCTCCCACAAACGAAGCCATTAATGTTTTGACGGATATTTCGCAAAATTTTCCAATGCAGGTAAATATTTTTTTACTTTTTTTCAATACATATTATTGATCCTGTTGCAGGCATTTTACGCTTTTATTTTATGTTGTTTAGTATTTCCTATTAATGATAATATCCTAATTTGTTTGAAGGCGAAATCTCTAATTAGAACAAAAGTGAATAATGAAATGAAGAAAGAAATGAAACTCAATCAAGCAATGTTTTCTACAAGTTTAAATATACAGCCCACAGATACTGCACTTTTTATTAATGGCTTATTTTTCGATCTAGAAGCAGTAGATGTGCTTAGTCTTTTAGAATCATTAAGAAGCGAATTAAGAGTAATGGAATCTCTTCGTAAAATCGGTACGGCACATGTTGTATTGTTAGGAAGAACTAACGTTAAATGCAAAATGAATTATAACATTACTGAACATCTCATTTATAGGATTTAGTAACAAGGAGATGAGTACATTGCTGGCTTTGGATTTATCCACTAACATGGATAAACAAGAATTTGCAATGGATATAAGAGATTCGGCAATAATTTGGGTAAACGATATCGAACAGGATTCAGCCTATAGAAGATGGTCGTCGTCGTTAACAGAATTATTAAGACCAACTTTTCCTGGCATGCTTAGAAATATTAGAAGAAATTTGTACAATTTGGTTTGTAAACATTTATGATCTAGAATAATTACAATGTAATGGTAGACAATTGTAAAGATACAAGTCCATTTAAAAATTGTATATTTCAATAGGTATTAATTATCGACCCTTTAAGCGGAGAATCCACCCCTTTGATAACTTTAGCACAATCTTTATATCTACATTCCGCACCATTAAGAGTAGGTTTTATTTTCGTAACGAGTTACGATACTTCTATAACTGGATTGACTGATGCTAGTGTCGCCGTTAATAATGCATATCATTATTTTGCGGAAACTAAAGGATCGGAACATGCGTTACAATTTCTGATAAATGTAAGGCCTTACAGTATCCGATCATTTGTTGTGTAGTCTCATTAATCATATATATGAAATGAACGATATTTGTAATTCATGATGTATAATTTTAGTTAGGAAATTACATCGGTCCAAAAGATCTAGACGTAGAAGATGTAAAGAAAGCAATAAAAATGCAAGATTCGTCTGCTAACGTAAATTATATCCTCGGTGAAGAATCTGAATATGACGTAGGACGTCACTTAGCTAATGATTTCGTAAAACGATCTGGTTTTAAAAAATTTCCGCAAGCTTTGCTAAATGGTGTACCTTTGTCAGCCGAACAATTGAACGCCAACTCATTCGAAGAAGCTGTTCTATCTACGATCATGTCACAAACGCCTGCATTACAAAAAGCAGTGTATCGAGGAGAAATAACCGAAGGAGATGATGTAGTCGATTATATTATGAATCAGCCAAATGTTATGCCTCGGTATGAAATTTTATTTAAAAATTCACGAATATGATCCTTGCGATTTCAGTTCATTTATTATCTTTATTCACTTGTTATAGCTTGAACGAGCGAATATTAAAGCCGGAGAAACACACATGGTTAAACTTAATCGGCACTATACCTAACGATAAAGATTATAGTAAATGGAGTCCTCAAGATTTATCAACATGGTTGATGGATAGAATGCGTTATATATACGTAACACGACGCACAAGTGTACACCATTTATATACCTTTTGGGTTGTAGCAAATTTAAATGATGCAGAAGGGAGACAATTATTACGCGAGGCACTTGAATACATAGTAAGTGATTTCTCGTGCTTGTTTATGCACAGAGTTGTACAATAAAGTAACTAAGTAAATTATTTCTATTAATATTTAAATATAATCGTGCGGTGATTATGATTCAGGATTCGAATGCAGATGTCAGAATTAGTGTAATCGTTAATCCGTTCGACGGTACTAATGATGATAATACAATTGATATTAATCGAATAGTTCTAGCTACGTTACATAGCCTGCCGGTAGATAAGGCTATACGTTTTATTCGTAACATAACTAAAGAAGATGTTGCTAACGGCAAAATTGACATAGAGGTAATTATTTCTCTTTCGCGAAAAAATTTGTCAATGCCAATAAATATTTAACAAATTATCGTAAAATTAGGAAGAGGCTGTAAAAGAACAGTTGAAAAACCAAGCCGATGAATTGTTTGTACATCGCCAGTACGTGAAAACGGTATTAAACCTGCAACAAGGAGTTAGAGCGATCGTGTGTAATGGACGATTAATTGGTCCTTTGGATGAGGACGAAGAATTTACAAGCGAAGATTTTTCGCTTTTGGAGAGATTCAGTCAAAGTACTTACGATGATAAATTGTTCAAAATATTAATAAAGGGACAATTATTGGAAAATGATGAGTATGGTATGGAAGTTAATCTATGATAACATATACATATGATGTACAGCTGTGGTATCTATGTTATTTGAATGATATAATGTTGTAATGATCTTTTGTGTAGAAAAAAACGAAATCACCGATGATATGATAATGAAAATTACATCCTTGTTAGCATCGCACCCACAAACGCGGAGCCGATTTCACGTTCCATTTCACAGTGATGAATATAGGTGAGTATGGAAATGGTAAAAAAATAATTTCTATGAGCGAGTTTAAACGATTAAACGATCCTTAACATTTTGATTGTTAATATATCTAGCGCAATAAAGGTTCCAGCAACAAATTCGGACGAAGTGGCATTTACCTTGATTGCTATCGTTGATCCAGTATCTCGGGGCGCACAAAAATTGGGTCCGATTTTAAAAACCCTTCAACAATCTTTAAACTGTAACGTTAAAGTGTTTTTAAACTGTTTGGATAAAAATAGCGATATGCCGTTGAAAAGGTATATTGTATACTGTTCTTTTAATTTTATACGAAATTATGTTACTACATTGAGCTGTTTCTTTTATATTTATGCATTTTATTTATGTTACTTCAGTTTTTATCGTTTCGTGTTCGAACCTCAGTTACAATTCTCTCCCGACGGGCGTGTTAATGGGGCTATGGCAAAATTTACAAAATTACCAACTTCATCTCTTTTGACACAGTATATTCATGCACCAGAAAATTGGTTAGTGGAAGTAGTTAGGAGCGTGTACGATTTGGACAATATTAAATTGGATAATGTAGCAATTGGAGTACACAGGTAAGTGTATCGCGTTGGAAGAAACTATAGACCACAATTAAAATGTGTTTGTTGTATATCTACAATTCTTTGTTACAGCGAATTTGAATTAGAGCATTTACTTCTTGAAGGTCATTGTTTCGAAGCAGTAATCGGAAATCCGCCTCGTGGATTGCAAATCACATTGGGAACGGAAAAGCAACCATTAATGGTGGACACTATAGTAATGGCAAACTTAGGATATTTTCAGCTTAAAGCAAACCCAGGGGAATGGATATTGCGTTTGCGGCAAGGACGGTCGGCGGAAATCTATGATTTTACTACTATCGGTGGTCAAGATGTTTTACAAAACGGCAATGACGTAAAGGTTGTTATAAGTTCCCTCAGAAGTCACGTGTTGAAAGTCAAAGTATCGAAAAAGCCGGACAAGGTGGGAATGGATCTTTTATCGGAAGACGATAAAAGTTCTGGCTTATGGAACTCTATTTCTAGGTAAATAAAACTTGCACTGTTCGCTTTTAGGTGTATGCTGCATATAGGTGTATGTCGTTCTACGCCTTTTTAGAATATTTTTAAATTCGCGTTGGCACTAAGCATACATAAAGATATGAAATATTCTTAGCGCATCGTGTTAGGCGATTCTCAAGCTTTAATTTCTGTTTATTTTCTCTCTCTTTTTAGCTTTTCCAAATTTTGGTAAGCTTTCAACAACTATTTAAACATTATCGCGCATAACGTATATTGCTCGCAATGTGTAAAGATACATAATTATTTTACCAATTGTTTCGCATTTTAAACGTGCGTTATACATTCGAATACAACACTTGTTCTACGTTTATTCAATCACGTTACACACCTTCCTGAAATTCAACGAAAAAACAGTTGAATTTCTTCCATTTCCTAATTTTATCGCTCTCTTCGAAATTAGGACATTTACGACAGCAGACGATAGCGACGATGAGGATGGAAAATTGAATATCTTCTCTTTAGCCTCTGGACACTTGTATGAAAGATTTCTGAAAATTATGATGTTAAGCGTTATAAAGCATACCAAAAGTCCCGTCAAATTCTGGTTTCTGAAGAATTATCTATCACCAACGTTAAAAGTAAGCGATTACGTTCATGAAGTGGAATTAATAAATAAATTAAACGACATATTTCAACAAATCTTCCTTTATTTTAGGATTTTTTACCACATATGGCAAAGGAATATGGTTTTGAATATGAATTGGTACAATACAAATGGCCTCGCTGGCTCCATCAACAAACTGAAAAGCAAAGAACCATATGGGGTTACAAAATACTATTTTTGGATGTGCTGTTCCCTTTAAACGTTAAAAAGATAATATTCGTCGATGCTGATCAGGTATAATAATTATGTACAAGCAATTACTGTAAATCATTAATATTTTTATTATCTTTGCCGTTACTACTATCACTTCTGTACGATCGTAATAATATTGTATTATGTTAGGTTGTAAGGGCAGATTTAAAAGAATTGGCGACCATGGACCTTGGCGGCGCGCCGTATGCATACACGCCATTTTGTGACAGCAGGAAGGAAATGGACGGATTTAGATTTTGGAAACAAGGTTATTGGCGAAATCATTTACAGGGACGTGCTTATCATATCAGTGCTCTGTACGTGGTAGATTTGAAGCGATTCCGACGTGTTGCAGCCGGAGACAGATTAAGGGGACAGTATCAAGCATTGAGCCAAGATCCTAATAGTTTGTCTAATTTGGACCAAGTCCGTACGATATTAACAGTAATACCGGAATGATTCGATTAAATAATATATGACGATTACAAATTAACGCGTCGTTTTAGGATCTCCCCAATAACATGATTCATCAAGTGAGCATTAAATCACTGCCGCAAGAGTGGTTATGGTGTGAGACTTGGTGCGACGATGCATCCAAAAAATATGCCAAAACTATAGACTTGGTAAATAAAGTTTATATTATAGATTCGTTACATTTAGTTGATAATACATTTCTAATGTAAACTTAAACATATTGTTCGATCTTTGCATCACGTAGTGTAATAATCCAATGACTAAAGAAGCTAAATTACAAGCTGCCGTACGTATATTACCGGAATGGATAGGTTATGATGAAGAAATAAAAGCCTTGCAAATGAAGCTGGAGAATGAGAATAGACAAACGGAGAAGGAAGAAAATGGTATTGATTAAACGCATCGATTAAACAACAATAGCCAATACTTTACCAATGCTTCTCGCAACATTATATATATCAATAGTATATATATATATCAATCTTATTATCAATTTTTCTTGTCCTTTATTTTAGAAACATTCGAAGATGTGGAAGATTTTACCAAGCACGAAGAATTATAAGCAGAAATGGCATGTATTGTACGGAGATCGATCAGGAAAAGGGAAGAGTTTTACGAATAACTTTCCAGAACTAGTTAAATTTTGTTTTCAATATATGCAAGCACATTGTTGCAGTGACGCGTGATTTTTTTGAATGCCGAGGAAGTAAGAAGAATGCGATACATTTACACGCGAATATCGAACGCTGCAGAGCGAAATAGTTTACTGCAACTGATTGTACGAAATTCAACGAAACATTCAACCATTTGAAAATGGATCGTTGTTATCGTAATATCGTAGCAGTTAACTGTAGCCGGACAACTATGACCGTACCGTTAACATAATTGTGATTTTGTATTGTCTACTTTATAGTTGTGAAAAATAAACTTGTAACGTTTGTAAGGTATCTTTTATAAATACACGTTCCTTCGACGAATGAGAATGTTTTCTCTTGCACATAGAATAAGAAAACGTTCGACTTTATACGAAATTTTTCGCAATTTTTCTTCATGTATATCAAGATCGTCACTCCGAGAAAAAAAGATCAATCGATTAATTTATAAAGCGAAAATATTTCCGAAAGAATACATCTTATTATTTGGTTAGTAATGACATCTTTCGTCGATAGAAAAACATACAACTGTGATAGATCGAGCGCGATGAGCGGTTGAGTCAAGTTTTACGACGTGTATAGCGGTTAATGTCTTCTTGTTTACATTATTCGTATTATTTGGTGAAATCAAAAGGAAGAAAGACTTGTATATCCTAAGAGAAAGAATCTACATTTTGTCACAAGAATGGATAAAACTATTCGAAGTAATCATATATCGTACGTAATTTCATTTTATCTTTTAACGTTTATAAGAATTTGAGGTTTTTAAGTATGTACATTTCTATAATTATAAATTGTTTACAATGAAAATATACATAAGAGGCAGTCAATCGATGAAACGATAATTTAACCAGTAATGTATCGGGCTAATATTTACGTTCATTAACGACACGATTGCTTTCATATAAATTTTTAACGCAGAGGTTCGATGGACATTCTCTCTTCATTTCATCTTTTTTATTTTCCTTATTTTTAACAATATGTTTTGACATTGACGATTTTTAACATTCGTTCGCATTCTAAAAGCCTATTCTTAGTTTTCCGTAGTTCCTTCTTCGAAGTTCATTCGATAGAATCCTGGTATAATGGTTTTTGAAACGAATTCTCGCACTTCTCCTAATGACGATTTACTTTTCTTTTCGAGTTCATCTTGCTTACGACAAAAGTCGAAAGCTGAATGAAAAAGAGGAGAGAAAGAAAGGATCCTGTAAGCACACATGTACGCAAAGCTACATTGTCGTTTTTTCAAGTTATATCATCGAACATACGTTTACCTCGAAGAGATTTTCTTTACAAAAAGTAAGTAATTACAATGTGATTAAATACAACGAGAAACAGAGCACAACACTTGCGCGTTACAAACTGGAATCGAATTAATCGCTTAAAAGAAAAGATTGTACGCTTGTCGAGAATACGGCTGATTCTGTTGAAGCTCAAGTTTTGTTTATTCAAATCTAGGTAAAAGTGGTTTTGTATTTCGAAAATAATTGGCGAGATATGAGTTTCAAAAAATTGGATTGTTTCTGTACACTTGACTCGTAAGACGATCATTAGTTTTCAAACATCGGAAGGAAAGTCGCAACATAAGTGAATTACGAATACGAATTTCTCGACCCGCGGCTACAAACTGTTTTATCATGAACTTTTTACGCGCGTTTACCAATAGATTCGTTTCTATAATCGAAATCGAGCACAAGAAATTAAATGGAGCGAAATCTTATTGGCAAGGAAAAAGGAAGAGAGAATAAAGATGGAAAGACAGAATACGATCGATCGATCGAACAAAGTTCCAATCGCGATTGTTTTCGATTCCATCCGTTTCATCCAACAATCGATAGAAGATCAGATCGATGAATGACAGAAATTTCGGAGAACCACGATAGTTTGTTAAAATGATGATTGTAACAAACGCTACGTCAGGAAATAACAGAAACAGGAAAGCGCGATACATCGCGAGGCACGAGGCTATCGTACGCAAAGCGCGACAAAGATAGAATGAACGGCGAATAGATAGGAAGTTTGAAAGGCAGAAACAGATAGAGGAAGCGAGAAGTGGGGGAACCGATGAGCCAAGAAGGGGTGAAAGAGGAGGAAGGAAATCGGTAGAGAGCGATCTTGAAGCAGAAAGTGGGGGAGGGAATGGAGAAGGACAGCGTGAAAAAGAGCAAGAGGAAAAGAGAGGAAGAGTCGAGGAGAAACTGATCGAGAGTTAAGCTATCTGGTAAAACAAACGGACGAGGCTGGACAGTGGGTTTTCTACTAAAAAGACGGGATGAAGTGGCAAACGGTTTGCGTTGTTCATACAACTAGTGACGCGCGCACGGACTATTCACGTATCTCTGATCGGCCGAGGACTTAATACACTTGTCGACTTTCGGTTGTATGTTCGCGTCGCGTCCGTTTTTCGTTGCCCCGGGTCGGCTCACCTGGCCTCGCTACGCCACGAGTCGCATCGCTTCGTATCGCTCCCATCGGTTCGGTTTGACCATCGCGCCGCGTTGCGCCGCGTCGCGACGTCGCGTCTTCGTTTTCTCTCCCTTTTGCTTTTCTTTAACATATTTTTGATCGATCTACCGAACGGTGAATTGATTTGGTTGTTCATTGCACGTCACGATCAGTGCTGCTGTCTACCGCACGCTCGCACGCACACGCACACACACACACATACACGCAGTCCTCCGCATCACGAGGACCATGGACGAGGAAAGGATCAAGCTGTGAGTTCGAACATCCCTTTCGAATTCGATCGGATCGATTCGGATCGGGTCGGATCAAATCGCCTCTCCCACCTACTCCCCACTTAGTAAATTCACCGCGTCGCATTACGTCGTCGCGCAGCGTACCGCGCGCTATGATTACACGTTCGTTCTTACGAAGATCGTCGCGGTATCCTGGCGAATAATTTTTATCAAAAATACATCTTTCACTAAAGAAATGGACAACGATATTATTAATTATTTAGTCTCTCGACTACACTCTGTTACATAGGACAAACATTCGATCTCTCTGCTTATGCTAAATTCCCCTATAAAAATTCTACGACTGCCGGGCACTTATTCCGTTTACTTTCGAGCAATTATTTGTTTTTTTTTTTTTTTTTTTTTTTTTTTTTTTTTTTTCGAATAACTTTTTCTCTGCTTTTTCTCTTACATCATTTCTACACGCTCAACTCACCATAACTTCGATACCGATAAAATCAAACTCGAAGGCGCGTCCGTTTCTTGACAGCCATGCTGTATGCTATACTATAAAGCAGGAAGTGAATTTCGTTCAATATCTATCGCAAAGAAGAAGAAAACATATTTGGGAATTTTTCACGATATTCGAACGTGACAGAGATGCGACTGTACGTTTGCTAGTTATAAGCAGTCGGTCATGATCACCTGACGTTTAGCTACATTTGCAGTAAATCTCGTTGTAAATTGTAAATCTCGGAATGGTAATACTTTGAGATAACTAGACAAACGAATTGGCGTGCAAATAGATGCATGTCGCTGCAAAAAATTTTGCTCGTCTTTAACATTTTGTATTTTTAGTATTATTAGACAAGAATACAAAAAATACCGGAAGTCAATCCGATCAAATATAATTGGTAGAAGCAATCAGCGTGATTAAAGTATATGCCGCGTATAACACGACCTGAATACCGCGTATGTATGTATTATCCGTCCGATTCGAATGATTTTGCACACGGCATTACTGTTAGCCGGAATCGTAATATTTTTGTCGCGAGAAGTCATTCTTACGGATAACGATTTAACGAATGCGCATTTGCACATGTTATCCTCGATGATATCTAGTTAGATAGCGAGCTACGTGAGAAACGATAACGATCGTTAAGAGGATCACGCGCGATCTCACGTAAGCGGCAGTTTCCACCTCATTACCGACTTTTCTTCCTGCATTTCTTGCGCTGCGCTATCCTACTTTCGATCTTATCTCGCGCGAGTTTTCCCCTTTGAATTTTAGGCGGCAATCTTTAACCACTTTAATTGCACAAAAGTCAAGAAACAATAAGCAATATCATGATCGATAAACGATTGATAACAATAGTAAACAACGATATTTCTCTATCGATCTATGTATGTATAATATCTATACGTATGTGTAACGTGGATATAATGCTGGATTTTTCAGCAAACGATCGAAATAAGAGAGACGTGTAATAAATGCGTATCTATCTATTTCTACTTTGATCTATTTACATTGAAGTTATTCGCGACAATGAAATTTTTTTTTTTCTCACGATAATACGTTCAGGGACGCTCGACACAGATCGGGCCAAAGCGGGATTAAGCGATCGAGCTCCACCGTCTTAAGTCCCCTTCACACGCGTCTGGAATGTTCTACATCTCTCGTTCTCTTTCTTCTTTCGTTTCTTCTATCTTCCTCGATTTTCTAACGAAAACCGAGCACCGTCTTCTATTTCGTACTTTAGGCTTAATCCGTTTGCGAGATAAATCTCCGATTTAGGTTATGTGTAATAGAAATCAAGCAACGATTAAATATGATAATAAATTTGGTTGTAATTGTTAACGTTCGTTTATAGTTATCTTTCGCGTGAATGAAAACAAGGAGAAAGGAAAACATTACGGGCCAGAGGATCGTAAGAATAGTTTAGTTTCGATTATCTAATTGATAATCGTGTGCAAATAGTAGTGACGAAAGCAGATGAACGATAACGGTATAGAATATCATGAAAACGAAGAGAAAGCAGAATGTATTACGAGTCCCTCGTTCCGTGATTTGACAGAAACCATTTCCACGGAATCGTTCGCGTACATGATCACCACGTTCATCGACTCTGTTTTATTGCACGTGACTGCAACAACATACGAGCACGATAGAAGATAGAAATCAATTGGTTCTCTTGTTTATTGGTTAGATTCGAAGACAAGGCTGTATACGGATATGGGACGAGCATTCCACCGAATAACAATGAGTTGGATGAGAACGAAGAGACCTCGTCGAGAAAGGTGATCTTTTGCGTGCACGGCAAGCTTTCTGGTTGTTGTACGGTTGTGAAGGGCGGTGCTACATCGGTCGATGAAACTACCGAAACAGCCGCAGCTGCAGCTACTGTCACCGCTACCGGCATCGGCGGAGCCGATTTTCAACAAACTCCTTCCAGTAAGATTCTTCCAAATTTAGATCCTATCGACTTCCAGTCACGCGATTGGTTGGATAAAGGCTATCTTCTTATTTAAAATATTAAATGGATTTATCGATTATCCGCAGCTCCTTAGCGTTATCGATTTCTAGATTACCCTACAAGCTTTACAAGTTACCCTCTTTATTTTACCTTACGTTCTAGTCCTTCAAATTTGATCACGTGAATATTATTGCTCGTATATGTGAATCAAGCAACGTTTAATGTAACAAAATCGACTTTTTTTTTTTCCACCTCAATCAGCAGTGTCAAAGAGAAGATTTATAAAGCCGATAGTTAACTCAAACGGAACATTAGCATAGTTTTAGTATATTCACGTGTTTGTCTTCCTGATGTATCACAGCGACTGTATTATTGCGACATTTATCTTACGACCAAAATTCCGTCAGATCAATGTCTGATAAAAAGCTTATCTTTATCATTTTTCTGTTAAATGTGTTTCTAGCTGTACCAGGAGACCATTGTCACAGGGAAAGAGACGAAGAGATCGATAAAAAGGCAAGGAAGAAATTACTGCTTGCTAGTACGCTATGCG
Organism: Bombus dahlbomii; assembly: GCA_037178635.1. Taxonomy (NCBI): domain Eukaryota; kingdom Metazoa; phylum Arthropoda; class Insecta; order Hymenoptera; family Apidae; genus Bombus; species Bombus dahlbomii. The sequence goes on along the minus strand of CM074104.1, from coordinate 1,794,809 downwards.
TAATGTTTATGATAGCAGAAATCGTAGGTAATCATCATGTAGATGTAAGAGCGAAATACTCGTACGATAAATGTTCAAGAAAATTAGATAAGAAAATGAAACTAATGATTATTTTTAAATGGAACGATCGCTCGGCTTTTCAGGTGGAGTATTATCGAATAGTTTGGCGATCGCAACAGATGCTGCGCATCTGTTAACCGATTTTGCATCGTTTATGATCTCTTTATTCTCGATATGGGTAGCAAATAGACCGGCCACGAAAAAGATGCCTTTTGGATGGTATCGAGCTGAAGTAGGTGTAAAAGATTTGCTATTTCAAAATTGATTATTATTCCATTGTTTTTCCCTCGTTCTTTCGTTTCTTGCTAGCAGACGGCATATACACGCATGTATGCACGCATGCATGCACGTACGCATACCATCAATAATATGTTCATCGTTATTCGCAGGTGATTGGAGCCTTGACTTCGGTTTTACTAATATGGGTAGTTACTGGAATTCTTTTTTATCTGGCAGTCGAGAGAATAATTCACAAAAGTTTCGAACTAGATACCACCGTCATGTTGATTACCTCTGGCGTTGGCGTTGCGGTAAATCTAGTGTTAGTGATATATTATATTCAATTAAAACTATCGATCGTTCGAACTGATAGATTAATTAAATCAATCGCAGTCACGATGTAACACACTTTGAGTAACATCGATACAATTTTTGTATTGCAGAATGGGTTTATCGCTACACGAGCACGGCCATAGTCATGGACACGATTTAGACAAGCCGAATCGAAATATAGACCACGAGAGACTCAATGAGGAAAATATGTCCCACAACAGAAAAAATATCAACGTTCGCGCTGCTTTTATTCACGTTTTAGGAGATTTCATACAAAGTATAGGGGTTTTCGTTGCAGCATTGGTTATTTATTTCAAGGTATAACTATATATATATATATATATATGTACGCAATAGTTCTTTCCAATATTTTCTTATGAACGCGAAATTAATACACACCGGTAACAATTACAGCCAAGTTGGAGCATAGTCGATCCAATTTGCACTTTCCTCTTTTCACTGTTGGTGATATTAACCACAGTTGCAATAATCAAAGACGTGATGAACGTTTTAATGGAAGGGATTCCAAAAGGATTTGAATATTCTCAAGTGGAGAGTACATTTATGCAAATCGAAGGTGTGATGAAGGTGCACAATCTTCGTATCTGGGCGCTTTCGTTGGACAAAACCGCGTTATCCGCGCATCTTGCAATAAGTAAGCGCATTCGAGCTATTGTTTCATTAGCTGTTTCAGTTGTTGTTTCAGTCTAAACAAATTGTTTTCTTTTTTATTTTTTCCAATGAAGAACCAGGTGCGAGTCCTCACAATATACTGCGTACTGCTACTAGAAATATTCACGATAAGTACAAATTTTTCGAAATGACGCTTCAAATAGAGGAATTCGATGAACGAATGGAAAATTGTAAACAATGCAAGGCGTTATCGCAATAGATGTAAATTTTTTTGAGTTACGTATACTTTTGAGCTACCCTTCAGTGTTTATACGCATGAAGTTGAATCATAAGAGATTCGCACGATTTGTAAATAGCTCAATGTATGAAGAACGGAAGCAACCTGCTCTTTCAAGTATTCATACTACCGCGTTTAAAAAATCTATACGGAAGATATTTTAACCTCGCAAAGAATGTCAATTACTTATAAATATTGCAATCAATACAACGATTTATTCACCTATTAGTGGAACAATGATTTACCGTCTCTCTCTTTCTCTCTCTCTCTCTTTCTCTATTTTCTTAATATAGAAATTATGTTTATTTATTTTAAACGTGACTTTTAACGACGTAATCAACTTATGTAATCGTATAATCATGAAAGAGAATGTATTTACATTTAAACTCACTTCGAAATTGGTAAACAAAGAATAATCGTGTAAACATATGGAAATAAAACTAAAATGAGAGAGAAAAAAGAATAAATTTAAAAATGAGATTTGTGTTTAATTTATTTATATCCTGACATCAAATCGTTTCCAGATTGAAGCATTTTGAATCAAACCGCCAAACATATCGATACATATCTTGTTTTTATTATCGAAGTTGATTACGCTATGCTTACAACTTCAGGATGTTATGTTTGTTTTGCGTTGTACGATCGTATAATCGTACATAACCTTTTTAATCTTCGTTACGTATCAAAGACAACTGTCAAAACTATAGTTATGTCGGAAGAAAATTTGTCGAGTTCGGAAAATGACGGGAAAGATGCTGCAACGCTATCAGAATTATTCGACAAAGCGTTCGAGCTATTTAATAATATCAATAAAACAGATGAACCTACCAACAGTTCCAAAGTTCAGGTATTAATTGTCAACAATTATGTATAATTCTTTTTAGGATCTTCTCTTTGCTCCACCAAATTGCGTTTCTGTAAATTTTGATCGGAAATACAGTTGTTCATAAAAATCCTGCCCCTGAATTAAATATCACAAATGTTTAGATGTGCACAAACAATTTATATTTTTCCTACATACATACATAATACATGTTTTTTATTTCTTTTTGCTATTTGCCAGTCTGATATCAAACGTACCATGAATATGTTAGAGCAAGCTACAAGACTAGTTTCTATAGTCGATATGTTTAGCCAAAATGAAAGTTTCGAAGAAGTAGCTACGGAAAACATCAAATACTTTTTACTGCCAGCGTTCCTCGGTACACTCGCTACAAAAATTTGTAATGCAGATGATCGAATGCACATCGTTAACGTAGCTGAAATTTATTTCGTGGATTTTTTGAAACGCGTTAAGACTTATGGCTTGACCAACATCGAAGTGCCCGATATTAATTCGGAGCGTGAGAAAGAAAGCGTATCCGAGAGAGTTCGAACGAATGCTGAATTAATTACCGAAATGGTAAGTCTATTCTAGGTTTACAGGTCTCTGAAGATCATTACTGTAAAAATATTCTTCATAATAATACATCTACTACATGCATATGTATTATATTTGTAGGTAAATCGACGAAACACGAAACTACAGAGATTCAAAGAGCAAAAAGAGTTGGAATCGCGTTTGGAAATTTTGAAGAAAAGTCTGTCCAATCCAAACATAGATGATGAAGTTAAAAGAGAATATTTCGTAATGCTTATCAAATTATATGTAAATTTGACAATAGAGGAACTGAATTCGTTAGCAGCCGAAAAGCCAATTTTGGAACATATGAAAAACATGGGAAAATCTGGAACCATGTCTACCCAGATTTCGCAAAAACGTAAACCATCTGCTCCAAAACTGCAACCAATTATTATCACTCGAGATGAAGTGGAGAAAAAGGTGTTTGGGGTTGGTTATCCTAGTTTACCTGTTCTTACTGTTCAAGAATTTTATGATCAGCGAGTGAAAGAAGGAGAGTAAGTAGAGAGTTGTACAGTTGTACATCAATGCTTTTAACTAATCAAGATTTAACAAATATTTCAATTTATTTTTATCTTAGCTGGCCCGATCCTTCACAACAGCATCAAACAAATTCAAAATGCTTGCAAGATTTAGTAAACAGACAAGGAACGGATAATGAAGAAGATGACATCAAAAAAGAAGAAATGATCGAAGCTGATGATCCAGAAGCCTTGAGACAATTACGTGCCATGGATGAATATAAAGATACACATAGAAGAGGATGGGGCAATCGTGCTAATAGGAGTTGAACATGAAAAAATTCTGTTATATTATATATATATGTATATATATATATGTATATATATATATATATATATTAAGAGTATTCTAGTACATAAAGTTTCTCCTATGATCTTCTATGTAACATCATATTGGTACCATTTGCATTATGAGATGATAAAGATGGTATACTGTTTAAAGTAATATTACGATCCGTTACGTAATAATATTTTAAAATAAAAGAATTATGCGTTTTTAGAAAAATCGCTATTTTATTTTGTCTCATTTTTCCATGTATCATTTCAAGAATCATACGCACCTCGTAGATACGATTCACGTCAATTTGCGATTGTCATAAAGTAGTATTCTTTAATTAGTTATAATTAAAAAGTCAATGTTACAGACAAGTAAGTTAATGGTTAATCGCGATTGGAAATTGGCAAGAGCGAAAGTAAGGTTTGAACGTTTGAATCATTGACTAAGGAGAGGATAGACGTGATAATATATGAGCGTGACATTATACATATATACCGGCATGGATGAACACTCAAGCGACATGAAAATGGTAAGAGCGTTTCCTATAATACTTAGATGAAACAATTTCCTATTGAGATTCTACTATTTTAATTGTATTCTCAAAAATGTGAATCTACATCAATATCTAGAGTCTAATCGTGATTATTTATTTCTACATTTACTAATTTACATTGTGATGAAATTCATATTCTAATATTTTCGCAAAAACAACATGCTACAAAGTAAATTTTATAGAATATCTTGCAGTTGTGGTAGAATGTGCCAGCTTCTGTATGATTATCTTTTACCAATAGTTATCAAAGTAGTTTTTTTTTTTTTTTTTTTTTTTTTTGAGATATCCCTTTCATTCACATATACATAACTACTTTTATAAAAATGCCTCTATGGTATTATATCTGTAGTATTACTCCTGTTAATATATTATATATGTAAAGTTATTACGATCTAAGAATTCATGTAATGCCTTTAAAAAATGAGTCGGATAGAAACAATGACAATTTACTTCAATCCTCAGCTATTAATAAAGAAGATTTTCCTAGATAGAGATTTTTAGTTACCATATTTCTTAAAACTTGTAATCTCACTAGTATTGGTGATATTCTTTATGAAAAAACATAAAAACTGTTTAAAACTTTGATTAAACATTAGGAATAAATTGCTTTTTCTATGTTCATTACAGAAAAGCTGTTTCGGGAGCAGAAACAACATCCAAGATACTATAAACAGCCAGTAACAACAAACAATAAATGATCTTCTTAGAAATCATTATATAATACAAATCGAAAATGAGATTATCAATTGTAAAATAATTATAAAAGATGTATTTAAAAACAGTTTCAATAAATCAGAATAGTTTAACAGCATTTTACAGTCTTGTTATTTATTTATATTGTTCACTATCCGAAATCCGCAAAAAACAAAAAATTAAATTGGAAAATAAATCAGGATCGCCCAAAATGGTTCCGAAAAATTCCAGGAATATGATGTTATTTCCAGAAATCGTAAAGATTGTGCCAGCTCCTATGATGTTATTGTCTCCCGATAAAAAATCTTCGAAAGCTTTAGTCGAAAACTCGAAAATTTATGTAAAATTTAAGCAAATTCCTAGAATGTGACGTCATTTCCCGGAATCGCCAAAATCCCTGGAATATGAGACGTCATTTCCCAGAATCACTGGATTCTTTCCACCTCCTGTGATATCATGTTCTCCTGATACAAAATCGTCGAAAACTTTGATCGAAATCTCGTAAATTTAAGTTTTGGAAGATTCCTGGAACGTGACGTCATTTCTCAGAATCGCTGAATTCGTGTCATCTCCTGTGACATCATGTTCTCCTGATACGGAAAACGTCGAAAACCTTGGTTCGAATCTTGAAAAATTGAAATTTCGATAAATTCCTGGATTGTGACGTCATTTCCAAGAATCGCCAGAATTCCTTAAATACGACGTCATGTCAAAAAATCTCCGGATTCGTGATACTTCCTGCGCGCCATGTTCTCCTGATACAAAATCGCAAAAGCAGCCACAATTTGATCGAAAATATCAACTTTGACGAATTCCTGGAATGTGACGTCATTTCTAATAACAGTGGGAATGTTAGAAAACGACCGTTCACCGCGAATGACGCGAACTAATTTAATGGCGAACAAGGCTATTTTTCGAGATTCGAATTTTAGAGTTTTGTTTTAAAGTTCCGCCACCTTACTTCTCGTTAAAGGATTAGGATTGGCCATTGTACGATAGCTGGACAGGCGATGAAATGATTAAACTGCTGATTAACTTTAATTAAACATTTATTGAAATAATTCAGTAATGTACAATGTACAAATTATATAAATTGTATAAATTTTATTACGAATATTAATATAACTTAATAATAATATAGCTTAACTATGTGTGTCTTATGATATTCTTACCCAGTAATAATTTATTCAATTCTACTTAAAAATAATTAATATGCGGAAAAATACAATAGTCTAGATGTATACACGTAAAATTCTTATAAATTACGTTCACAAATCCGTTTACAATCCGTCTTAAAGCTATATATGTGTATATATAGATATTTACGTAAGTGGGACGGAAGAAAGATGAAAGTTGAATGGAGAATTGCTTAGTATTAGGCGCGTTGGACGGCTTGGCGTCGTCTAAGATTCATGATGTACGCTGAATCGTCCAAGCAGAAACTCTGGAAGCCCAGATCCGTAACAATTGAAAACTTATTTCTACTTAATTCGCATACTATAAATTTTGTATTTTAAAAGTTATATTTGAAATTGTGTTTGGAAGAAACTTAAAAAAACATCAACAAACCATTTCTTAAAACAGCCACGTTTGACTGAACAGTTCTTGCTAATGAAATTCGCACGTTGCAAATCCTTCTTGTCTAGCATTTCTCGTATTGATTATCTTTGCCATATACTATCGCTATCTTCGTCTAACAATAGATATGGTATCTGTCCTTGTTGCACAGTATCGCTTCCTTTGTCTAATATTTGTATATATTCGTGTCCTTGTAGCACTCTTCCAAATTTGCGCTCTTTGTCTACGAACAAACCATGTGCTGACATCTATCAAAGGCGAAAGGAACAGCGACTTGGGGAATGTGAGGATAGATGGCACACTACACGGTGTGTCCGTCGACAAAGAATACAAGATTGCGCGACAAATCATGTGCTGCCATCTACCAAAGGCGGAAGGAACAGCGACTTGGGGAATGTGAGGATAGATGGCACTACACGGTGTGTCCGTGGACAAAGAACGCAAAATTATGCTACAAGGACAGACTATATGAACGGTCCTAAACAAAGGGGGCATTAGTATGCAACGAAGACAGATGCGTATCTCGTGTTCGAAGGAGAGCAGTAATATGCGACATGGGTAAATATACAAAGGCAATTGCATCTTTTAAGCGCTGCTGTTGCGATCGTATCGTCCTAATTAGCCCCTGAGCTTTCGTCCTAACTCCCTTGAACTGTAAACGGCGTGAACGAAGGTTCGTAAACTCTTCTCAACAGACGACGATCGTTAAACAATTTCAGACTTTCGATAACACCAAATAAATTTATTTTTTATGAATATTATTAAAAAAAATTACAGTACTCTTATATTTAATTTATCATACCGTAAAACAAGCGAAGCTAACATTTCTTCTGCGTGTTACGTCGCAGCGATTTGCCAGTGTTTTTCGAATCGCCTCTAAACCCCTGCTTTCGACTAACTCCGTACGGTGTCGCCAATATCGCGCGAAGTTTCATTTCTGATTCGACGATAATTTTGATTCACCCATTGCCCGTTACGAGAAGACAATTCGCTCGCGATTCTTATGCTTAATTCTCCTAATAGATTAGCATCTACAGTTTCTAGATTTTCTTTTACGAAGTCATTTTGGATGTTAGAAAGAGTAAATTGAATTTGAGAGTTCAATCTATTTCTATATTCTAAGTTCCTTTTAGTTCCAACTAATAAACTGAGTGACTTCTGTAAGGAGTTATTATAAAAAGGAAATATAAAAGAGTAATAATAAATATTGTAAAAAGATTAGGATTAAGTTTGATGTCATGAAGTAGAAACGGATGAAAATGGAAGTAAAACTAAACGAACCACGTGGAACATTAGGTCTATCTTGTACTTAGTCAATGGTTTAAAGTATCGGAAAACCAGATGGCGCGAACGGTTAGATGCATGGGTGGCGCAGGTGTCGGCACGAAGAAAACAGCGATGGTGTAGGTGTGAATCGGTGTGTAAGTATACGAGTGGGAATCGTATGCGTCAGCAACAGGTTGTCAAGTTGTGAGAACACGTTTTCGCGTTTTCTATTTTCAACGTAAGTTAAATTTAAGGAAAAGCGGGAATTATGCAAAGGCGCGAGAATTTGTTGGTTAAAGTTTCGAGATAGACTGGTTATGTCGAGTTCAGAGTGACGAGTCGGTTAACGAGATGGTTGTGATTCGAAGGCATACATCGAATGTATTTGTTCTTGGAAGTAGCAAACAATCTCTTCATGCGTGAACTATTTATTTAGTTGTAAACAAATTTCTTAGCACGATCAAACGCTAATGAGTTGTTTCTTCCTTTGCGTGCTTTCTTTCGAGGATTCATGCGACCGCGTCAACCACTGTCAATTTAGGCTTTATTTATGGAATAAGATGATCGTGCAAGCGACGATAGGACATTCACGGATCACATCTACAAACAAACGTACGTATTTCATTCATAAGTCTCTTACTACGCGTGCTTTCGCGCAAAATTTCCCATCATAGAGAAAGGTTAGAGACAATAACATGTACATTTTTCGAAATCTTCGTTCATAGTTCCATTTTTCACGGAACATACGTATGTTCGCGCTTTCCTTATCTGGATCTCGATAGACAAATACTACGTATACTTTGCGTAACGTAAGAATCTATTTGAATCTTTGTTTATTCGTATTTCGTGCCATTTTCTTTCAACATGGATTGTTTGAAAGTGTCAGCGATACCTCCTCATACACAACGTGTATGTTAATTTGATTTGTGTCCTACTTTGAAAAGCAGATTATAAACTTCTTGAAAAAAAATGTCACGATCCAAACTGTTGTAAACTGATTGTAAACGAAATTACGTATCGTATCGACGTGCAAAGTTTATGAACGATCGTTTTTAAAATTTTATCGACGTTTATGGTTATTGTTATTCGAAATTTTCTAAATTATCGTACGGATAGCGAGAGTCTGAACGTCTTCTTATTTTTGCAGACACCCGGCAGAACAATTTTTAAATAGCGGACTGATAAAAGTTGATATTCTTCGAAGCGTGCGTAACGAAACTCTAAAAACTATGGAGAGAGCACAGACAACTACGTATATAGGAGGTGACAATCATCTTTTAGAGTATTGGGAAGAGTATCAAAAAATGATGGAAGAAACCAAACTATTGGACGATTACCTCGAAGAGGAATATCCACGTAGCTACGATGGTATGCAGTTTTCTCTTACTGTTTGTCCTTATAATTGATAATAACAATTATCGTAACGAAGAATTTAAATTGACCATGAAAGACGGCGAAGAGGAAGCTGAATGGTTACGTACAGCTGGTTTAGAACAGTTGACGGAAGCATGGAAGGCTGGAAGAGAAGTACCGCCAGACGAATTGGGCGCAGCGTTACGTCCGTTATCGCGAGCACAAGCTGAAGCAGTTAGACGTCGCGTTAAGTCGCTCAATCATACGGTGAAACAACGTTTTAATCAACGACAACGTGTTCGTAAACCGGATATCAGAGATGTCTTTAAGGATATAGAGGTGCGAATTGTAAGATGTATATTACATAGAAATTTATAAATCGTAAAAGGGAACGTCGAAGGATCGATTATTATTTGTTAATTGTTCGTCGTTAGGCATCTAGTACTGGAACGAGATCGCGTAGTGGCACGCCCGATTCTTTAGATTCCGTAACAGGTGTAACGCCAGAGAACGCTTCGCCTCCGTCACTGGCAACGGTTACTACCATTGACGATGCCGATCATACAAGGTAAGACTTGTTTGTTTGTCGTTTCGATACCCGTAGCCATTCGTACAGGTGTTAATCGTATTTTGCTTTTTTTCAAGTACTGTTACCGTACCAAACTTTGTATCGGTTTTTCGTCAATTACCAAACGATTGCAAATACAAAGAAACGGTACGTAGAACACCGAGTGCGCCATCGTCGGCGATAGACACGACGATAACATCGGGATCGGTGTTTCCTTTCGGAAATGTCTCTTCGAGTGGATGGGCCGGATACTCGTTACGAGGAGACGTTGCTAACGATTCAGGTAATTTGACGTTGCAACGATACATTTCTTAATTCTTCTTTACATAATCGTAGGATCACAAGGGCGCGTTATACAAGGTTCATTTATAGAAGGAATTCAGCTAACAAGCTACCAGAGATTGGGAACGATACACGTGTCGAAACCCAGTATACAAAGACGAAGCGGAAGCGATCCGAGCGAAGTAGCAAATGCGACGGACTTGGGCGACGCTATCGAGAACGCTCCGACGGATACTACGTTGAGGTGTGTTTCTAGGTTTTTAGGTCGGAAAATTTTAATCGAAATATCGTATCGCCCCGATCGATAACGTGATTTGTATTACGTATGAAATTTTAGAAGAAATTCGGGCAATCACGCAACGGTAACCCGAAGTCATAGCAGTCTGTATGGATTAACGAGACCAGTGGACGAACGTTTGATTACTCATCCGTTGAATCGAACATCCTCTCACGGTCACTTGAGTTTCGAAGAAATGTGTAGAACGAACGAGGTAAACTCAGAAATCTGGAAGTCGGAAGCTCTTGCTCTGGCCGACGATGTACAGAATCGGCTGAGAGTAGAAACGCTTACGCAGCGAGATTTGACCAGGTTGCAATCATTGCTGTGGCTTGAACTTACCGCTGTGTTCGATAAATATAATTTACCATTGAAAAAGCGGAAACCGAATAAGCGACGGCGAAAAGGTTCGCATGGATGCTAGTAAACTGCTTAATCAAAAAGTAAGGCTCGATGTTCTAATTACTGAACACCGTTATATTCGTAGCTGGAAACTTGTTCGGGGTTTCGTTGTCGACTCTTTTACTTCGAGACAGTCAATTATCGTCCGACGAGAGTAATATTCCACTGGTATTTCAAAAGCTTCTCGACGAATTAACTAGACGAGGTGTAAAAGAGGAAGGTATCCTTCGCGTTGGTGGACACAAGCAAAAAGTACATTTTCAACAAATCGAAATTATCAACGAAGATCGATATGCATATATAAATACATACGCATGGAATAAATGACACTATCATTGTTTCGTTCAGGTCGAATCGATGTGCAGACAGTTGGAAATGGATTTTTATTGCAAGCCGAAAGAAATGGACAAGTTGTTCGAATGCATGTCGTGTCACGATTTGTCGGCAGTTTTGAAAAAGTTGTTGCGTGACCTGCCACAACCGCTGCTTACCGTAGAGCTTATCGACGCTTTCTACCAAAGTCACGGTAAGTTACGAACGTCTTAGGCTTAACACGTTTTCTTTCTACTTTTCGTCGCGCTCTCATTTTTTTTATTTTATCAAATAAAAGTGTTCGTTTTTATTCTCGTATCCGCAGGAGTGAAGGATCACCAGGAACTGTCGCACGCGTTGAACTTGCTCGTGCTATTGCTGCCAATAGAGAATCGGTGTACTTTGAAGGCGTTGGTTAAATTTTTCGAATTGATCGTGGAAAATCAAGCGTCGAATAAAATGTCGATTCACAACGTAGCGATGATAGTAGCACCGTCTTTGTTTCCACCGCGATACATTCATCCGCGTGATCGTACCGATTTGACCGCTCAGCTTAATATGGCTGCCATATGCTGTCAGGTAACGCAAGTTCTTCTCGTTAACGGGAACAAACTGTGGTACGTACCGAACGAACTTTTGAATCAGTTACACAGACATTCCGAGGAAGAAAGATATCGAAAGTACAGAAAAAAGTTTTATTGATGTTTGTAAGATTCGAAGGAAGGAAGGAAGGGAGGGGGGAGGGGGGAGGGAGGAAAGAAAAGGATAAGATAACAAAAGAGGGGGCTTGTCCGTTTCGCTTTAATAAGTTAATCGATGGACGAATGATTTCTGAGAGGTCATCGCCGGCAGTTTGGTTAATCGCGTTAGAACTCTTAGAGCCGAGCGACACAACCCACGTTAAGCCCGTAATAGCCATCGCAATGGCACGGAATTACATAGTTTGCTAGTCGGGTGATCGACTTTCAACGTATCTCTTATACGCGATGATAATTCGCAACTGATCGTTCGTTCGAGATGCGATTAGTTTTGTCGATTTTCACGCGCTTCAAGGTGCAATAGAAACAGATTCTATAGAATATCTTTGGAGATGTTCGCGTCGATGAGAATAACAAATGTAGTGACAACGTTCGTAAGGTGAAGAATACGATTCGACGAGAGAAAAGCTCGTTGTCGCGATATAGTTTCGTCCCCGATCAATCGATCGTACAGCATTTCGAAGTTGAACTTGCCTGCGTGTTAGAAAAGCCGCGTTAAGTCGCTCTGGTGCTACGTTAAACGGAAATACGAGTTAAACAGCGAATTGGAACGAAGCTACGAATAATTAATAAATTTACGGATTTATATGTCGCGCAACAGCCTGACTTTAAGAAAATATGCGTTGTACCGTGTGTGAGTATTGTAATTTATTACTAACGATAGCGTGCGTGCGCGTTCGTGTGTGCGTGTGAAGATTTTGCAATTTATAGCACAGCTATGTGGTAATATCTAGTTTATTTTCTAACCGCATCTTCCCGTCATCTTTCCTTTTTACTTGTAAACGCGTACCGATAATTTATCGTTACTCGTTTCGTAATATCGCTGGAAGCGAATAAACGAAACAACGAATCGTCGCCGATTTTCGCCGAACGTCGACGCGCTCCGTTTCGCGAACTCTTCGCCCTTCTTTCTTTTCATCCTCTTCGATGCGCCATATTACTTGTAAGCTATTGTACATATTACTCAACGTAAGATCGTTACATTTCTGTCAATAAAGTGCCAAAGAAAATAAACGCCGATCGCAATTCTTTCATCCAGTGTTGGTTCCCCGTTGCGTCTCCGTGACGAATTTTTGCAGAAAGTAAGCGTAAGCTTTCTACTAGTATTGGCTTACGAAGGACGGGGAAAAAGGGGAAAGAACGGAGGGAAATAGGAGGGAAATAGGATTACTTTGCGGCGCGATGACTAGAATCTTTTTGGAAGGGAGGAAGATACGCGAACACCACGGTGGAGAGAACGATCGAGTCAGCGCACAGACGCGATCACTTTTTCGAGGTCGACGTCGCCGATAATAGGCGCGAAAAGATCGTTGGCTAGTTCCCGGGGGCAGGATCCCGTCAAGATGGGAAGGACGAGCATAAGTTTGGCCATCCTGGCCGACGATTCGGTTCTACCAGCGAGATGTCGAACCAGAGTGTCCACTGCGGTGTCCGTTGCTCGCGACGTCAAACGTATGCCGTTCGCCGTCTCGGCGATCTCTGAATTTCCAGGAGAGAAAAAGAAAAGAAGCTTTAGAAAAGGGGAGAAAACACTGTCGGCACAGAACGTTGGAAAAAATGATGTTCGCAGTCGGCGAGGATCGTGGACGCGCGGGGTGCGCGCGTATCGTGCGTAAAAATAATTGATTACCGGATCGACAGAGGATCAAGGTTTCCAGAATCGAGAGCTCGACCCGATCGGGACGCAAATTGGAGATGGTGGCTCTTGCCGCGGTTACAGCGCGATGGCGATGGTGTTCGATGTTGTCAGCGTGTCTGTCAGCCGAGAGGGTCGTTTTTGGAAAATTAGTGAAATCGATCGGCCAGATCGCAGCTCGCAGAACGAACGCCGCAGCCCATCCTCTTCGAAGAATCTTATTCTGCTCGTCGAAAGCGAGCATCGAGAACTCTGGATGTTGGCGAGCGGCTCGCACGGTCGCGAAGAATATCCGTGCCGCGACTTCGTATCGTATCGTGTCTCCTGGAAGCAATTGCGCCTCGTTAGCATCGCGCGTCCCCCTCGTACCACACTATCGCCTTCCGTTTTTCTCTGTCGTTTTGTTTCTACCGTTTCTACCATGCGACCGTTCTACCGTGCGATTTCGTTTACCAGCGACAAGAATCGTAGACACTCGAGGAGAATAGAGGATCCGTTTCATCGACGAGAAAGACAGTCCGTTATCGATGTTAACGTCGGTCGCGTGATATCGCATCGTTGAATTTGCAGCGACGGCCGTCTCCTTTGCGATTAGAATCGGTGCTACGATTCCTGGGTCCAAAGAAGACGAGAGAGATACGAACGGCGGTGGCGGTGGCGGTGGCGGTGGCGGTGGCGGTGGCAGCGGTGGCAGCGGCGGTGGCAGCGGCGGTGGTAGCGGCGGCGGCGGCGGCGGCGGCGGCGGCAGCGGCGGCCGCGGCGGTGGCGACGACGACGCACGAGAGAAATGACGCGCGACGGATGCGATCTTGTTTCGAACGCGCGGTCCTCTCTCTTCCTGAACGGCTGGACAAAAGAGAAAAACGACGAGCTATCGTCTGGCGTTCTCTTTGTCCAAGGATCGACTGTTTTATACGATATTATCGGAGAGCGCGCGCGATACAGTCGCGATAAAAATAATGGTCGCGTCGCGTCGACACGTCGAGAAGAGGCTCGCGACGCTCGCGCTTTGTTTGCATCTCGTTTCGCTGGCCCCCTTACGTCGTACAGTGGCCGGCGTACTTGCGTTCGCGATCGAAGTCGATTCGATTATGCTTACCTGCCGTGTTCATGCCAACGGTAAAGCACTTGTTCAGGCGGCAATACGGACACCAATTGCGTCTCGCTTTGTCCACGAAGCACGCTCCTGTTCCGGCTGAAAAAAAAAAGCGGCGGAATCGCGAGTTCTCGTCTCCGTGATCAGATGGAATTTCGAACGATAGGAATAGAGGAGAAATGTCGCGCGAACCTATGCAGGTGAATAGGGCGCCGCGACGCACCGATCGCTTGAAGAAACACGAACAACCGTCGCAACAGTAAACCCCGTAATGTTTCCCGTAAGATCGGTCGCCGCAAACCTTGCAAGCAACCGGCGTCGGCAGCGTTCTTCCTGTGATCCGCGATAATGAATCGAATTAGTCGATCTTCTCGATCGGCGAGTCGCGCGTCGAGCACTTACCCATCTTTCTGCCGCGGAGAAACGCGCACAGCGTGCAATTTATTAAATATTCGGAAGCGAGGAGAGAAGCAAAGACGCGAGAAGAAGAGTCGAAGAGCTCGGGGTTCGTCCAGGAGGACGCCGAGGGTCGGACTGATCGCTCACACAGTGCAACGAGACCACGAGAGATCGAGAGAGTACGAGGGGCGCGCGAACGTCAGCCGGGTCGTCAGACCGCGAAAAGACAATATTTACCGAGCATCGTGGAGAAATCCATGTTGGCGACAGGTTCGAGAGCGGGAGGTGTAGCGCAACGCTTCGGAGGACGACAAACGTCTCTCCTTCGACAAACGACAAGACGAGATCGAAAGCTATTCTCTTTATTGCGCGTCGGAAAACTAATCATACAGGAACTGTACAAAAAAGCTGACATTTCTTCGAAGCGGATAGGTCGTTCGCGCGCCTTGGATTCGCCGCGTTCCATGCGCTCTATCGGTCGATCGAATCGTCGACACGCCTCTAAAACTAGTCTACCGTAGAAATCTGGCTTACGAATCGACTCGCGATTTTTATTTACAATCGAGTACCTTTCGTTGGCGAATACATGTATACCGTTCGACGAACGTAAGCGTCGCGCGACTGCCAAACGTAAACGTGTCAGGACGACCGTGAGACAGCGAGGTGTCGACGCCGAAATCGATGAAAGTCGGTCGATAGCACGTAGCGTGGTGACGACGACGATTATTCCTTTTTCTCTTTTCGAGGGACGAAGACGACGAGAAAACTAAATATACGGCGGCGAATCGTCGACGAACGATCGACGAAAGCATAAACCTCGCTTATCCATTCCACTGGTTCGCTTATCGGGTCGCGTACGGTTCGTTGCACGGAACGTACGCGGCAATGTAACAACGACGAACGACAACGGACAAGCGAGAAACGAAAAACGAAATGCACACCACGACGACGACGACGACGACGACGACGACGACGACGACGACGACGACGAAGACGACGACGAACAACGACGACGAACAACGACGAAGGAACGCGCTCGTCGTCCGTTTCGCGTCGACGGTTGGCGCATCGTGGAAATCGTCCTGTCGATTCTTCGACGTTGAGATCAAATTACGTGGAGGCTAACAATTTGGCAGCCGCGGTAACGTGATGTTGATGATGATAGGGAGCTTCCTGGCTCCCGTAATACGTTTGCTGTTGATGCTCGCTGGTTGCCACCCCCAGTTGATGAGGATGCTGGTAATACGAGGAGTACGGTTGACCGACAATACCGTCGCAACTACGCGGTTCGGTTTTCACCGTAGCTACGCTTCCGGTCGCCAATAGAGACGTATGCCCGAGGTAGACCGGTCTGTCCGACGAACTGGACGCGCCACCGCCGGTCGACTTGGACACCTCGATTTGATGTTGTTGCTGTTGTTGTTGTTGTTGTTGTTGTTGTTGTTGTTGCTGCTGCTGCTGCTGCTGCTGTTGGCTACCCTTCAATTCTGTGAATGGCAGAAAGATCGCCGTGTGGAAAACGAACGAACGAATGGCGGAAAGTATCGCGAGGACAGTGGTTTCCGTGCTTACCCGTGGACGGAGAAGAAGCGGCCGAGACGGCGGTAGTTTCGTGATCCACAGTGGACGATCTGGCGTTCGATTCCGGCGTCTTCTTCGGTTTTCGTTTTCGCGTCTGAATACCGTCTTTTCGCATCGCGAGAGGTCTGTTGACACCGTGCAGCTTAAAGTAGAGACCGCAAGCGTTGCAAACAGGTTCGCCTTCGTTGTTGCGCCTCCAGAGAGTGGTGGTGCGGGTACCGCAATTCGTGCAGCACAAACCCAATCGCCTGGTGGCTGTCTGAAATCAGCGAACGACATCCGCACGGGTTCGTAGCTCGTAGACGGCCAGCGATCTACGGCCAACTGAAACGCGATCGACGCAACGACAGGGTTGCTTTCCGTCATCCACTTACCAGACGTTTGGACGGCTTTATCAACGGTCTGTTCATTCCGTTCATCTTGTGATAGAGTCCGCACGCGTTGCACAGATAATGCCCGGTGCCGTCTCTCCTCCAAAGTGGCGTCGATATAGCTCCGCAATTAACGCACTCGCGACCCTCGCCGAATTGAAAATCCATCGCGGTATCTGAAACAATCGAGGAACGCCGGTTTTTTCGCAGATGGCTGAACGCGCGCGGCTTTCTCCCTCTCGTTAACCCCCTCCCCCACCCCGCCAAGGAGGTCGTCGACGTTGCCGAAATTGTGACGAGAAATTGCTCCACCGCTATTATACGTACTTTTATCGGATATGGAAGAGGAGCGGCGCGACGCCGCGCCGCCGTCGAGCAACCGAAAAAACGATATACGTATGTAAGTATGTAAGCATGTAAGTACTGGCGCGAAAGAGGAACACGCCACGCACCGTGTGCATCGGCGGTGGAACACTCGACCGCGAGAATTCGTTTGAAAGAAGCCGCTATCGCTCGTTCGACGCAGATGGCCCACCACCGCCGGCATCACCACCGACGTCGTCGTTGCCGTCGCAATCGTTGCCGTCGTCGTCGTCGTCATCGTCGTCGTCGTCGTCGTCGTCGTCGTCGTCGTCGTCGTCGATGCGTGGCGGTGCGCGTTCATCGACCAGGAGAGAGAAGCTTTTTTCCTCTTATCGTGCACGCATCCGTCGCGTCGCACTCCGCCGCTTTTCCTTCGCTCCATCTACATGGTCTGGTTAACGTCCAGCGTCTCCTAGCGTTTTTGGCGATCTGGCGTAACGGATGGACGGCATGCGACGACGAGGGAACCGAGGATCGCGAACGTTCGACGAGAGGGCGGATGACGAGGCGGAGAAATCGATGGGGGGTGAAATGATACGAACCGTAGGGAGAGGCCCGTTGAAATCCAGCTCCATCGTAGGCTCGCCAGGACGACATCATGGCGACGTTTTGGGCGTAAAAGGGGGCGGCCGCGGCGAGGCTCGAATGAGGGTGTCCGGTGTGCGGATGGGCCGCGTGCGGATGCGGATGAGGATGCGCGTGGCCAGAATGCGGACCCATGGCGGCGGCGGCAGCCGCAGCCGCGGCCGCGGATCCGCTCGCGTGGCCAGCGAGCGCGTGATGAGCGGCGTACGTCTCCACGCCATGCTGCCACGAGGCCGCGGTCTTCTCCCTTTCGTGTCCAAGGAAATGTCGTGTTGCGTTAGCCAGGATAGATAGGAATCGGACGATGGCGATCGGTCGCCAACGGGCACTTACCAAGCTGGCGAGCCAGAACCGGGAAACGAGTGATACTGAGCCGCCGCCGCAGCGGCTGCCGCGGCCGTCGCCGCCGACGGGATCGTCGGCCTAGAAGATGGTACGTAGACGGGCGCCTGAAGCTGCTGGCCGTGTTGCTGTTGCTGTTGTTGTTGTTGTTGAGACTGCTGTTGGTAGTCGGAACTCGCGCCGTAACCGCTGCTTCCGCCCCCGTGGAACATCCTCCCCGAGAGCTAACACCACGGCATCTGTTCGACAGAAGAAAGCCCGACGATTACTCGGTAGGTCGAACGATTCGTGACGCGCACGTACGATCTCTGGCACCCCGTGCGGAGCTACGAGCACGAAGAACGGAGGGGGTTCGCCATAGTGGCGGCCACGAAGAGAGATCGCGCGATTCGATCGACGAAAAGTTCGTTCGTTCGCTCGTTCGTTCGTTCGTTCGTCCGTTCGCTCGTTCGCTCGTTCGTTCGTTCGTTCGTTCGTTCGTTCGTTCGTTCGTTCGTTCGTTCGTTCGTTCGTTCGTTCGTTCGTTCGTTCGTTCGTCCGGGTGGGACGACCGGCTGGTCGCAGGGCGCGGTAGGGGTCCGAGGGGCTAAGGGCAGAGGGGGTAGAAGAGCCAGGGGACGTCTCGGGGGCGGGAAGGACAGAGGGTGCGAGAAGGAGGCGCGCGCGCGCGCGCGCGAGGGAGGCAGTCGCGCACCTAGGAGCCCTCGCCGACGAACGGACCCGTGTACGTGTCCGTGTGCAGAGAGCAAGAGAAACGCCACGAAACACAGACACAGAAGGGGGATGGAGATGCAGAGCGAGACGGAGAGCGGCGCGCAGCCGCGTCTCCACCTTCGAGGCGCGACTCCGCTCCGACCGTAGAATCGGAGATACGGGATAGCGGCCATCGCGGCCACGAATAAGATCCGTGTAGGCGGGACCAAAGCTCCGCCGCTTTAGCGCGTACGCGATTCCGCGAACGCGTTCTCGTCTCCGCGAACAGACTCGCCACCTCACGCTCCAAACTGTTTCTCCGTTTTTTCCATTCTTTCGTTTTACTGTTTTTAAGCGCTTCTTTCCCTGCCGATTCTATCCGATCCGATCCGAAGGGACGACGACTAGCGGTCTAGCGAGCGTGATACGGTCGGATCGCGTCCAGTCAAGCACCGATTCGAATCGCTTGCGAGCGATTCAACGAGAGCATTCGCGGTAGGCGGTCGAATCGAACGAAAATCCGATTCAATCTTTTTCTACTGTCGTCCAGTCTCTCTCGTCTCGTCTCGTCTGCTTTTCGTTTTGCGATTTTCTAGTCGTCCCAGAAAACGGGCACGTCGAAGAAACCGGGGAAAAACCGAGCCGCCGCCGGTTCGTGGTACCGATCGTGGGGATTTACGAGCGTCGCTTATGGGTCGCGAAATACGCCGGTTTATCGACAGCACGACCCATCACCGATAAGTATCGCGCTTTGGTCGCTTCGACGAGGCGAGTTAGGCGCGCGGATACGTCGCCGTATCGGCGCGATCGTCGCGATCCCGTTTTCTCGAGAGAATTTTAAACACGAGCGTTCGGTATCGTTTCCGTGGATTTTCCGGGCCGCGGGCCGTTCCGATGCGTGACGGGAAGACCTCGCGGCGAAGGGCTTTAATGAGAACCGGTTAGAAGTCTAATCGTGTTTGGACGGTGGAGCGGCGGTGGAGCGGCGCCGGAACGAGCAGGCATCTGGCGCCAGGCCGAACTTTGCGTTTTCAAGGCGAAAGGGACCGCGCGAGATCTCGGGGAGGAACGACCACGAGCTACCGAGACTATCGCGCGGTCGCGCGTCCAAACGATAGACACGGATCCGCGCGTCCTCGAGCGAGTCGTTAAAAGGAGCGTGAAAGACTGGAGCGACGGTTCGGATGACCGGCCCCGAACCTCGACTCGCCGATACCATGCGACACGCTAATGGGAATAACGTTCTTCGTCCACCTTTTCGGTTTTTTCCTTTCCTTTTCTTTCTTTTTTTTTTTTTTTTTCCTTTTTTTTTTCCCCAGCCGGACCGCGCGACTCGTCGTCTCGTCTCGGCTCGACTCAGCTCCACTCGGCTCGAGCTCGATTCCCCCCGTCCAAGCCCTTGCTCCCCTCGCTTCGTCTCCGTTTCTCTAGCGGCAGTCACCGAACGAGAGACGAGAGACGAGAGACGAGAGACGAGAGACGAGAGACGAGAGACGAGAAACGAGAGACGACGAACGAAACGAAAGTACACGTATCGATTCTCTACGAGCCCGATTAATCGCTTCGAACGCCTACCGGTTCTCTGTTTCTCGACCTGACTCGAACGAGAGCCGTCGTTCCGCCTCTCACGAAATCAACGCGCACCGAAAAACGTCGAAACGTTTTCTCGCTCTCGGAGACGAAAGCCGGCAGCCGAACGGAGCCGAGCCGGAGCCGAGCCGATTCGATACGCGAAAAGGTAACTCTCACGGGACGAGAGTCGGACGAGTCTGAATCGAGAAGCAAAGTCAAAGTCCGATCCGTCGCTGAGTGTCGCCGGATGGGCCGATCGTTCGATGCCAAGGCGCCACGGCGCCGACCGCGTAGAAGGGTTTCCTTGTAACCACGTCGTAGCAACGCGACTCACACTCTCGCACGCTTCTGTCTCGCCGCGGCTCCTCGTCGTCTCCTTCCATCCATTCGTCGTCGGCTACTTTGTCCTTCCGATTCCTATTCGCGGCAACGTTTCTCGCTCGATCAGGCTCGCGTTACCCTCCATTCGCGTACGATTTCCGTGATTTCTCTCTCTCTCTCTCTCTCTCTATCTCTATCTCTATCTCTATCACTCTCTATCCGACGATCTACCTAGATACGAACGATACGTAGATACCGAACGACGAGAGCATCTAAACGCCGGGAAGCGTGTTAAAATTCTTTTCTCCTGTCGATCTGGCGATCTGCTATCTTTAAGAACTAAAAGCGAAACGATGGAAGAATGGGACGGGGAACGGAAGAAACGGCGCTCCGGTGTGAACGCCCCTTTCCGTAACCCGATACCGAAGATGCAAACGAGAGATAAGATTCCTCGGAAATTGCGCACCGGTCCAGTTTCGGCACGCGCCTCTCACAGCCTGCCCGCCCTTCCTGCCGCATGGTTTCATTGACAGGCACGCGAGCTTCGCAGCGTTCCGGAATTCCTACGAGATTCGCTACTACGTTTCCGTCCGTTATTCCTCGTCCGTCGCTCGTTTCGTTCACGTTCTTCCCTTCCTTTCTCGTTGTCGTGCCACGTAGTCGCCGACGTAGAATCAAGTAGAATCAAGGTTCGCGGCTGGGAACCTACTCTTACCGGTTGCTCGGATCTGTAGCTTCGAGCCGAACTCGAGTACTCGGATCGGCCACTCGATCGAGATCCGAGTATTCGGACCACGTTCGCGCCATTTAGTATTTCTCAGTATAGTCGTTTTTCTTTCAGGAATCTGTTTACTCGTCAACGAGATTCCGCCGTAGTTCGATAGATTCGATGAAAGTTTGTCTCCGCGGTGTGCGTTCAGACGCACGCGAGAACAAAGTTTCGTACGTACTTGAGTAATCGTGAGAAACGGAGAGGAATCCGAATGCTCGAGTACTGGTACTCGTATCCGGTTCTTGAACGAGAGTTCGGGTATTAACGAGTACCGCGAGTACTCTCGGATACCCGGCTAAGAGCTCTAATTCGCGTAGCTACCTACACGGCCGGGTGAATCGCATACGGTTCGGCCGCGTCGGCCGTTGGCATAAATCCTTGACGAATTTCATTTACTCGCGCTTGTGCCTCGACGAGCGTGACGCCAAACCGGGCCGCGTGAACAGCGCGAACGGAAAAAGATAGGTGGAAAAAGGAGCGAGTTGGAAGGAGGAAGAAAGAGGGAAAGAACGTGCATGTGGCTGGCTGTGCCTGTGTACGTGCGCGAGTGGGAACGGCTGGTGAGACAAACGGGGCTATGGGGGAACCGAGGAAAGAGCAGAGAAAGGAGGACGGATTCGTTACCTGACCTGCGAGAATTTCTGCTACTCGTCGCATCATCGTCGTCGCCGTTCTACGGAAAAAATTCGCTAAGCGTGCACCGCGGAGAGACCGACGTAAAACTCGATACGCGGCGATCGACGCAGTGCCTACGATAACGCGGATAACTCTTGATTTCTATATCCGGCGATCGAGTACCGTTCCGAGCTCCAACGAATCCGCCGATAAACAAACGCGTTAAAAGAAATGTCAGCAACGCCGGCCGTTCGACCGACCGAACGAACCGAAAGATAGGTGCATCCGGGACACACGGACGTACGCGTCGACCATCCAGTTCGACTCGCCGAAGCTGGGTCGTTGCGACGACCTATTTTTCCACCACCGTTTCACCGTTCGCGATAAAAACTCGAGCGGAGAAGACGACTTCCGAACGCTAGGTTCGCGCGGCCATACTCCTGATAAGCGAGCCGAGGGGGGCCGTAGGAAATTCCTCGAATAGTTTCCCAACGTGATCGGTTCGAGCATCGGCCGTCGCTTTCATCGCGAACATCGATTCCTCCCGATCGTCCATCGAGTATCGACTCTCTACCGTTTCTTGCGAAGAAACGCGTCGATCGCCGTCCAAGAGGATAGAATCGAGGCAAAGGGCGACGCCGTATCCGATCCCACCCGACTTTTCCCGTTCTCGACGTTCCTCGACGTTTCCTCGACGTTCTCCTCGACGTTCTCCTCGACGTTCTCCTCGACGTTCTCCTCGAACAGGCGTATCGCGAGAAGCATTTTCGTCGCACGAGCCGAAAACATCGCGCGTCATCAATTTCATCCTGTTTCCGATCAATCGCCATCGGAGAACGACGAACAACGATATCTTCGTTTGTACAATCACGGTTCTTACCTAGAACGTGTACTTTTTAAGATAATTCCGATCTCGACTTTGCAGCATTAGAAAACAGAAGAAAGCTTCGATCGGCTATTTCCATGGCTATTTGTACGTAAATCGTTCAACGATCTCGTTCACTGCTCCCATATCGCGGAGAGTTTCGAAGCGATTGTTCCAGTGAGAAATTTTCTATGTTCAACCGCGTAACGCCGATTGCCAGCTTGCTCGCCGCGCCGACATAAATCGTATCGCCATTAATATTAATAACGTACTCTCCGCGATCGATTATATCCTTTGAATCTTTTTCTATTATCAGAAAGTCGTTATATCGTATCTCGTTGTAACTTTAATTGCGAGCGCAACGTTTACTTTTATACGTAAATACATATATTAACTGTATATATATATATATATATATATATATATATATATATATATATATATATACATATATATATATATATCTACACCAATGTGTTATTTTAAAATCACGTTACATTCGAGCAGCAGGTGTAGGTTTTGTTTGACGAAGGTCGACAATGGCAAATATCGCCGATGTTTCATCGCTATGCATCCAAGGAACGTCGACGATGGTCACCGAGTTAACTCGGTGTACAGAGACTTGCGAGAGGCTCTCGACTCGATGAATCGTGTTATCCTAATTCGTAAAGTTAGCGTCATTGCCTGAACGCAGATGCCAGCCACCTCCGAAATCGTCACCTTGTCGTGAAATTCGACCGTCGTCGAGGGTTCGTTTCGGCTGTTCCACGAGCATCTCGTCTCTTCTCTCTCGTCGTCTTTATCAACGACGCGTGAAAATTTTTCCGACGTAGCAGGTTTTTATTATCCGCCGATGATTTAAGAGTTTACCGCAGGGTGGAATCCTTAATCGTTGCCTGATATATTCGAAGCAATCTGTTTCGACTTCATGAATGGAGTGTTGAAAACACGTTGCCGTTTAATATCTCGAAATGTCATGTTACGCGTTTCACGCGGAAAAAAGCAGTACTTGATTTCATCTACTCCGTATAAACGATACGCCGCTGGATAAACGAGAAACAACAACCGATTTAGGCATTGCTCTCTCCTTCACGTTATCTTCTGCTGTATTACGTATTTATTATTTTACATCAATGATCTAACCGGTGAATTTGCCTATGCTAATGACGCGTTACTATACGCTGGCCGCCTTACCTTACGCTGTATCTAAAAGTCGAACATTCGTTTAACTAGAACTCGAATCCCCGATTTAACTATATCGGCAAACTGGTGTTCTTTAAACGATCTAAAACTAAATATACCGCGATGCCGTATAACGCGGATTGCTCGTAAACGTTACACGTGCCATTTCCTTCGCGCTATCGACAACGTCCGTTTTTCGATTATATCGGAGAAGCTCGTGATCTAAGAGTTACATGTAGATTCGCATAGGTATATTGATCGCATGATTAACAAAGCGTACGAATGTCTGAGCTTTGTGAAACTCGTTTCACGCTCCATCTTTCACAGGCCGAAAGCTTCAGAAACGCTATAGTTGGGCCTACGTTTGAGTATGCATGCATAATCCGGACCGCCCACCAAGATAAATATACATAAAACAAATTGAGTCGGTACAACACAAGTATCTTGGATTTTTTATCGTTCGTTCAAGATGGAAATTCCTATGTTAAAAAACCACCATAGTTACACAGCTTATTGAAAACTCTCTTCACCTACGTTCTCTGCAACAACGAACACGCATCAACGATGTTATCTTTCTGTTTATACTTTTCAACGAAAAAACTAAGTGTCTCTATATACTACGTCTAATACGACTCGACGACCGTTTTTCCACATCTTTTCGCTCCTTTCCACCTTTGCCCCTCGACATTCCTACCGAACTTGACCGACTTTGCACCGATCCTCTCCGCGACAACGTGACTTTTTCTTCCGGATCTGCGAAACCATCGAAACTTCCATTCAGTGTACGCGTCGTTGACTTTTAACTCGTACCAGCCACTACACTTGTTTCACTGTTTTTATATATCTTTTTTTATAATAACACTATAACATAGTTCGCATCGATGATATACGAGAAACGACGCTGTAAAGATCACTGGATCCCATTATCGGACACGCCACGGATTTAAAAAATTGCTCTCGCTTTTAAAATACTGTGCGCCCCTCTCTAGTAGTTATACCACGTCTGGAATATACGTTTCAAGTAGTACGTAATCGAATCGCGTCAAATTGCTCGCGAGCGAGCAATACAAATTTCTACGATACCGTCGCTTTCGAGATCAACGAACCGATGTACCGAAAGCTCGCCGTAACTACGAAAATATTCTTAAAACTTTGAACACGTTCACTTCGCACAGCGTAGAACCATAACGCATCCGACCTTAGAATTCCGGCTCGGTTCGTCGACTGTTCAGAAATTCTTGCACATTTCGAATCACGCTCCTATGATATCCATTAGGAGAAGACGACTTCTTCGCGTCGCTTCGGATCGGCTTAGTCTAAGCAACATCGACTTTGCTCAACCGCCAACGGCGTTAGCGAAGTCGCCGGTTTTTTCCCTAAGGATCCGTAATCTCCTTCGAATCGTTCTTGCTAACTCGTAGGAAACTGAAAAAAATCACAACACAAAGTCACTTTTGCCCTTCCCGGTTCATCCGGTAGTCTTGTACGCGGCGATAAAGGGCGCGATAACCGCTAGATAAATAAATAGATAAACCAGCACCATTTAGCTGCTGTTAAGGAGATCGTTGCTATTTCAATGGCATGGTAGAGTGTGTCGCACGGGGACGTAACACCTCTGGATCTAAATATTTTCATTTTGACAGACGAAATCGAATTTGCTCACTGGCTGGTGGTTTTCTCGGACGGTTGATTCAGCCTCTAGCTAACAGTCGTCGTTGATGCGTCGGCGAAGCGAGCGATCTTATCCTCTCCCTATCTTCAACGTTTATCGTTTAGCTGTGTTTTTCCATTTATATCGCGCGGAAATTTACATCTTTCCCTCTTTGTTTCCCGTTTTCGTAAGTATTCGTTAACTATATCTGTCGTTGTAAACGCATTTGTTCTAGCGGGCTCATCCCGCTATGTATGAACAAATAGATAAAAACAAAGGTCGTCAGATTTTCGCTCAGGTACATCGACCGATATGAACGATCTGTTAAAATCAAAGAAAATTACGGCGTATTGCGCGTAACTCGTCAACGACGGTGCACACGATGGCCAAAGCGAAGAGGCCGTGTTTCAGGCCGTGTTTCGCGCGTTGCAACGTGCGAGGGGTTGAAGGACGGAGGGCAGAGATAACGCGATTTCCAGTGGGCGCAAGACGCGACGCAGAGTTATGGTACAGCGAGTGAAAAGGATTGATCTCGTGCCAAACCGTCTCTCATTTACTAATGCGTTACCAGTATAGATCAGGGGGATGGCGTTGGAAAAGTGACGGTAATACGATCCGTTGTGCGTCGGCTTTGACTGCGGTATTGCTCTTAGTTTAGTTCGACTCTCGACGCGAAAAGCGATTCTTATTATTATTATTATTATTCTCGTTAGTTCGAACCTTCGTAAAGGGAATTTGTTGAATCAGCGCGATTCGCTAGCCATGGAAACCGAATGAATTGGCGCGAACGCGAGCGAGAAGGGCGCGTTTAAGCGGATGCGCGTATCGCTTCTCGAAAAAAAAGCGAGCAATTTAAACCGTCGCCCCTGAGTTTCCACGCGTTACAAGTAAACTAGATCGCGATCGCGCTCGCATACGAAATATCGAGGCGAGCCCGTAAATATCAGACGCGACGACCGTACACCCGCGTTTCCATGCGTCTACACGACCGTGCGCGCGCAAATCCAAAGAACCGAAGCTCTTCCGTTTGCTAGCCGTGGAACGCGACTCGACTCCACTCCACTTCACTCTACTCCACTCGACTCGATTAGAATCCGAATCGAGTTTCGGTTCTCCTCTCCCTCTCTCTCTCTCTCTCTCTCTCTCTCTCTCTCTTGCTCTCTCCGATTCTCTGACTCGCGCGAACGCTACGCGCTCCAGGATTCTCCGCTTCTCGCGCAGACTCGTTGCAATTATCTTCTTCTTTCTGTTCGAAGAACAGCGTCGCGTTCGCGATCACGGCCACGATTTCAACGATATTTCGCGTTCCTCGTGGTTTTCCACGCAGGAGAACCGCCGGAGGAATAGAAAGAGTGGAAAGAGAAAAGAAAGAGCGAGAAGGAAAGGAAAAAAGGAGAAAGGGACAGATGAGAAACGAGCGCGCGATCCGCGACACCCGGTTTGCCTACTTACGCCTACTTTAAAGTTTAGGCGAACGGCGAGTCGCGACGAAACCGCGTCTTCTGCCGAGGCCGGAGGATTGCGAGCGTTGCAACGAGGTCCCGCAGAAAGCAGCGGAAAAACGCAAAGCTACGTTTAATAACTCTGACCACCGGGACTATCCGGGTACCGTTGATAAGAGACAAGAGCGGTTCTTCCCGGCGATTTAAATATTTATGAATTATAGAGTGGCTCGCCTTGTAGTTGGCGAATTTTTGTCAACGACTTTGAACCGGGAAGCGAGTAATTTCTCCCCTTCCTCCGCCGTCGTCTCTATTCATTGGCCGACTCTAAAGGAGATTTATGCACGCAGCCTCGAGCGTCGAGAGAAAAGCACGCTCGCAGGCATTCGCGCGTTTCCAGCAACCAGACGAAACACCTAACAAGAGACGCGACGGTCGCGAGCCGAAACGTCGCCGCGCGATCCATTTTCACTCGAGTTTTTACATTTGGGTCCGGACAGCTCGTAAACGCGCCGCCGCGCATCCCTCGTCCACCGCGCGGACAGCCGGTCTGCCGGTTCGACTTCCGGTTTAAGCGTAGAACACGACTTTCCAATAAGGTCGTCGCCGATCTTCGGTATGTTTCCACCGTTTCGGGTGGCCGAGTTCAGGTACGAGAACGTTTTCGACCGAAACGCAACCTGCGGTTCCCTATCTTCGTTACGATATCTTTGCCTCCGCCTGTTGTGTCGTGTCTTCTTCGTCAGCCCGGTGGCTGGCGGCTGACCGTCGACGAACCCGGCTGACAGATGGGAAAAATTCGAGCGGTTCCGCCATATCATCGCGGTAGGTAGCATCGGTATCGATTTTGCCAAAGTGGCAACGCAGGGGGTGTGGATCGAACGTACGACCGCCATTTTACTCGGACCCACCATCGCGGTTTCTTTCTTTCTCTCTCTCTCTCTCTCTTTCTCTGGCCCTCGTTTCATCCCCAAATCTATTTTACGGAGAAACGACCGAGCGAGCGAGCGACCGACCGACCGATCGACCGTAGCAGTCCATTACGTTCAGCCGTTCTGTCGTTAGTTCCCCCATCAAACGAGAAAGCCCATCGATAGCAGGGGGTCGTCGGTTTATAGCCTCCTCAACGCCATCGTCCCTACCTTTCGCGATTTTCGTTTCGGAGAACTAGGCTCGTCTCTGTTCGCGTTATTCTGCGTCGATCGCGATACCGACGATCTCGCCACGAGTCGGCTGTCGAGTAGCGTTTCGTCGAAATACCGAAATGCTCGCCGCCGCGTAGTCGCCAGAGGCGGCGAGTAGACGACTCGGGGATTCGGGCTAATTATAATATAAAACTTGCCGCGCCTTGTCGCCTTTCGTGTTCCTCCGCGATTCCTTTTCCTGTCCGTTTCCCTCGGGAACAAGGTTGCGCCGTTCGTCGCGGGCTCAGCCGTTCCCAACCGAAACTCGCGTTCGGTCACGGTCGCTCGGTACGCGCCGTCCTTCGCCACCGGCGATCGATCGATCTCCCGTCGGATCGACGCCCGTTGGCACGGCCGGCGGACGATCTCGAAGCGGCAGGAGTCGCGAGTCGCGAGAACGCGTCGCGTGCCGCGAAATCGTAGCGATCGCGTCGACGGACGATCTCGGCTTCGGTTGAGAAGCACGGTCGGTGTATCGGCAGGCCGTTGTCTCTATACTCCTCGAGGGCGCTCGATCAACGCACCAACACTTTCACGGCCGAGCCCCGATCCGATGCACGCACGCACACGAGCACGCCGTCGACCAGCCGCCCGACCGACCAGCCAGCCATCCGACCAGCCATCCAGCCAGTCGGCCCAACAGCCGCATAATACACGCGCCATAATACGCGCGCGTCGCATTAGACCTCGGTTAAACGCGGTTGAAAACTCTCTACGATCTGCCTGTTTCCCCGTCCCCTGCACCCCCCTCCCCCTCTCTCGTCTGCCACGATTCGCTCGGAGCGAGTTGCAAGCGCGGATCAGCGGTTTGCGGAAAAACGTCGCTGTCGCGTTCTGTTTTGCTGGTTCTGTCAACGGTGACGCGGTTGCGGCGATTTTCCGCGATTCCGGCGGTCTCGAGATCGGCAGGTGAAACGTGGAGCGAAGGTCGGTCTTCGACGGCGGATCAACGAGGGAAAAGAGCACGAAAAGAGGGAAAGTGGAAGGAGGAATGAGAGAGAGAGAGAGAGAGCGTGAGAGATATAGAGCGAGAGAGCGAGAGCGAGAGAAAAGAGAGAGAGAGAGAGAGAGAGAGAAGAGAAGGACGCGGCAGGCTAGCTTTTGAAAAGATCGCGCGTATCGGGTCTGAACGCGACGGAAAGGAATCGATCGCGCGCTAATTAACCGAGTCGATTATTCGGCTGGCATGCACAGTCTCGGACCGGTTCTACCGTTCTCGAGCGTATCCGGGAAGTTCCGTGTAAACGTAGCGATGGAATCGCACGAAGACACTTTGCTCCCGTTGCCGATCCCGTTCTCGCTCTCGGTTCGTCGCACGGCCGCTCCGTTCCGTGATCGGTCGTTTTACGTCCACCGGCGTAAATTCGCCAACGGATCGAAGGCGCGTTGACGCGTTCCCATGCGTGACACACCGGACCACGCTTTGCCGGCGAACGAGCCAGCCAGCCAGCCAGCCAGCCAGCCAGCCAGCCAGCCACCTTTCGACTTTTTCGTGCACGCGATCTGGCGCGCGTGGTCGCTTCTCGCGACTCGTGGAACGTCGCGTGGAATCGAGATGGTGGAAGCGCAGAGGAGAGCGAAGGGCAAGAGAGGTTTCGTGCGAATCGATCGGCCAGACGGCTGCCGACCGAGACCGGTAGCAGGAACGGACGCTGCGGGACGTGCGTACGCGCGATCCAATTATCCGGTCGGTCTCCGAGAGCAGATCGCGGTCGCGGTTATCATAAATCAAGATTAACGGTCGGGAAGATTTTCGCCGCCCAACCGGTCGTGAGTTTCGATTTTTCAACTCCGAATATCCGCGTGCCGTTCGGTTACATCGCGTCTCGTTCGCTTTCTAGCGACCGCGCCACCACTAGGAAAACAAGGGAGAAAGGGAGAAAATAGAGGAGGAGGAGGAGGAGGAGGAGGAGGAGAAGAAGAAGAGGAAAGCGGAGCAGAAAGAGAGCTATCGCGATCAACGTCGATGCGTTAACGGGTTAAACGTATTCGCGATTACGCGATAATTCACGATTTTTGCCGCAGCATCGGGTAAACTGGTTTCGCTCTCGCGGGAAAAGACCGACTTCCTGCTCGCGTCGATCCGACGCGCGACGCCAACGGATTCGCCGGTATCGATGATTTTCGAGCGGCGATCGAGCGAACGCGTTCGCGTTCGCGACTGCTCTAGCGCGCGCGCACGCATCGCCGACCAATCTCGAGCGTAAACCGGTCACCGACCGGACTCGAACGAGTTACGATAAATCGTGAGTAACGGCCGCCGACCGGAGAGATTCGCTGCCGGGTTCGCGTTAATTTTCTGTTTGTTTTCTAATTAACTTTGAGAACGATGGTCCGTCGTGGTTGGTACGACGATCGCGCGTCGCCCGCGTTCCTCGTACGCCCTGTACGCTCGTACACGCCTGAACTCGCGGCATCGTCGCCGGTGATATTTCGGTGACGCCGGCGGAAGCGGAAGTCGATGATGATCGCGATGTCCAGCCTCTCTCGCACCGTCGATAAGCATCCGCGACAGACAGACAGACAGACAGACAGAGAGAGAGAAAGAGAGAGAGAGAGAAAGAGAGAGAGAGAGATAGAGAGAGAGGGAGAGAGAGAGAGAGACGTCCGAGGGCCACGGACGTCGCGACGTTCGCACGGTGTTTACCGTTTCCGCGAGGAGTTTTGTGGCGCGACCGCGTTTAAAGCGATATCTTTCGATGATCTTTCGAGTGGTCGAAACCGGTCAAGCACCGGATTCCGCCGTTGTATAGGTATCGATCCGAGGTATAACCGCGATCCGACCGAATACATGGTCGGTACAGCGCGAGTAAGAAGAGATGCGCAGAAACGGCGCGACGATACCTTTTTACCTTTATCGTCCAATTAACGATAAGGATTCGTCGCGTTTATTCCAACCGGACCGGAATTGCCTCTACCAGACCGAGACGTTACGATTATTGTCCGGACCAGCTACGGCTACGATTTTATCGCGCTCTCTCCTACGATCTTGCCCGATCGAGTTAATCCGGCGGTTGGTAGCGTGCGAGAACCGGCGATCGCCGCCCGTCTCCATTCCCATTGCCATTTTTTCCCCGTTTTCGATTCACCGCCGGGGAACACGGATCTGCGAGCGGCTCGTCGCGTGTCGATTTTTACCAAACTCGTGTGCGACTCGTTGGTTCGTTGCACCGACCACGCTTCGTTTTACCGTTAATCGAGTTACGTAATCGCGATATATCGAAGCTAAGCACGCGAACCACGCGCCACGCCGTTCTTCGCGTTTCGCGTCTAACCGCGAAAGCCGTTTCTCGTCCTTGGCGTTTCGATTGACCCGATCGAAAGACGAAACAACCGTCCGACCGACGACGAACTAGCCAACGGCGAGGGTGCTCGCCGTATCTCTGGCAGCACGCCGACCGATACGCGTTTTATCGCATCGTAATTCCTTACGGCCGGTTTTAACTATCGCGAGTGTCCCGCGGAGGGAGCACTGGTGGGTGCTGCGCTGTTCTTCCGGTTCCCACCGATCCCCTCGTGCCTTCTCGTGCCCGTCTCGCTATCTATCCCTCGTTCTAGTCGGTCCGTCGCGGCCAGCTTCGATTTCGTTTCGATCTGGTTTTCCGTTGCTTGGGTATCGCGCACAACCACGATACCCAACCAGATCGTCGGAAAAGAAGGAGAGAAGCGGGACGGTTTAATCACGCGCAATCGCTAGGAGAAATGCCGCGTGTCTTTCGCGGTCGGACAGACCGAGAGAAGAGCGCAATTAGCGGCCGGCTATAATTTAAGCCGGTTCGATTAATGCATCTGCCGCGGCACGGCGACGAGAGCTTGGGCCGCGCGCGCCACCCTTCCGAGATAGGCGAGGGACGGCGAGCGATCGTTGTCTAACCGTTGGCGAGCATTTCGTCCGAGCTCTCACCGTGGTAATTAACGTTCGCGATACGTCGTCGTCGTCGTCGTCGTCGTCGCCGCCGCCTTTTTCCATTTCCTCGTCGACGTTGTCGTTGTCTCGCGGTCGAGAGGTTCGTTAAACCAGACCACTCTCTTTCTTCTTCTCACTTGTCACCGTCTCGATTTCCCCTCCCTCGCACGGTCTCGCGCGGCTTTCGAATTCTTCGTTTACACGGCGATTTCCTCTCGATACGAACGCTAACCCGTCACCGTCACGCATCCCGCCGCCAAGCCACGGGAACACGAGCAACCGTCGTCGATCGACCACGCGAATTCCATTCAAACTCGATCGCCACTCCGCTAATTACGCATGGTAATTAACGTCGCGATACGCACGATTCGCCGTTGACTTCGTTAAATCGCGCGTTCGTTCTCCTTTTTCGTCGCCGGCTCGTATCGTCGTCGTGTTTCGCGCGCGATTCCTCGCCGCAATTTCTCCGTCCGTGCTCCGCCAAACACGCCGATTCGTCCGGTCTCCGCCTATGCGTTCGATCGCCGAGAATTCCGCCTCGCGACGGTGTTTCTTTTGCTCGTCGCGAGCTAGTTGGCTCAAAGTCGCGACAGCCTCGTTGTACAGTTATATCCCGGATCCAGGATCGAAAGCTTGGCGTGTGTGTGTGTGTGCGCGCGCGCTCCAAACCACTCGGAAGAAAGAAGAGGAGACGAAGGTAAAGGAAAAGAATAAGAAGAAGAAGAAGAAGAAGAAGAAGAAGAAGAAGAAGAAGAAGAAGCGGAGAAGGACGAGTACGAGAACCGAGAAAGACAGGAAAAAAGGTGGCAAAGGATCGTTTATCCGGGAGTCGCGGCGCTCCGGCGTTATAAGCCGCGGCTGTGCGTGCGACCGCGCGAAGAAGGTGTTTGCATTGGCCTAGTGCCGAGCCGTTCGCGGCTTAAATTAATTACCTCGTCCTCCGACGTAACGGGTCTTTGGCCGATGCGCGCAACCTCGCTCGCCTCCTCGATCGCTCGATACCATTTTACCGGATTTTACCCCGCGTCGGTCGTCCTCTTCTCTACCGGCGACCGACTTTGCAAAGCGTCGACGAATTTCAACGACGCGCGCCATCGACGCGCGCCATCGTCCCGTTTTCCGTACGAGAGGGAGAAAATCGCGAACACGGCGAACAGCGCGGCCCGTACGACGACCGAAAACGCGGCTGATAAATTAGGGGGCTTCGCCTATTCGTGATTCTCGAACGAGTCGTGAGATCGTTGGAGATCTTATCGATCCGACGGCAGACAGCGTGGCAACGTCATTATTACGAGAACCCATGGCGATCGTTATCGATTCGTAAAAACATTAACGATCGTTTTACGATGCTCGATAAACACGACACTCGATAAACGCGTATCGTACCGAAAGCGAACGCCAATAAAAATATCTATTCGATACGCGGAATAGCTATTACGGTAAATTAAGCGTGCTTCGCGCGTTTCCCGATACGCTAATCCAGCGGTACGTACGGTTTATTCGCGTCCTTCGTCTATCCGCAGCCCAAACTTTCCGCGTCTCGCGATTTTACCTTCCACTTTCTCGATTTCTTCTTCTTCTTCTTCTTCTCCTCCTCCTCCTCCGCTTTTCTCTCTGTTCCCGTCGATACGCGCAACGGATACGTTTCACGCGCGGACTCGATCACCGGGGAGAACGGTACGATCGGTGGTCGTCTCGGTTGTACGTTGGAAGCGAGCGAACGGCACAGGTACTCGACGCGACGCGCTTCTTAATAGCCAGCCTCGAAAGGGTGGCTAGAAAAAAAAAGAGAAAAAAAAAAAAAAAAAAAAGAAGAAAGACGGAACGGCGTGGTAACCGAGAAAGGTCTGCTTTCTTCGTGAACAAGACAAGGCGCCGGGCGACAACCAATTAGGCCTAAGAACCGGACGAGTGTTCTCGTAGGGAGACGCCGGCCGCCGGCCGCCGGCGCCGTTGCATCCCTGGAAAAGCCACTCGAACCTCTGCTTCGGTCCCTTTGCGTCACGATCTTCTCTCGCGTCTCGTTTCTTCTCGAGTGCGACGCGACCAATTTAAGATTCCAGACCGTTCGAATCGTTCGACGATCGCGTCACACGCTACCGCTTCTGCGCCTACGTACCGCGTCATTCTCCTCTTCGCGCGATATTTCTCGCCTAAATTTTCCACGAACATGGTCGCGTTTCACTCGGTTAGAAACTGGTCGGAACGACGTATCTTACCGCCGTTTCTACGGGAAACGGCCGTTCAGATAAAACCGCCGGGCAAAGAATGACGGTGCCGGCATGGTCCGATGTACGGCGATAAACACGCGGCAACGTTTAGACGCAACCAGCGTGTTTATCGTACGTCGTTTGACGCCCAACGACCCGTTAAACGTTGTTCTCGAACGTTGAAAGTACGCCAGATTTTCGGCCAATTTCTCCACGTTCGGCCGACTACGTTTCGTTACATCAACGGTGTACGCGCGA